>JAPDSC010000443.1:93515-123512 GCA_026290005.1 Latrodectus geometricus
TCTGCAGTAGAGAAATATATTAAAAAATTTAATACTCTTTTATGTCTAATTATATTCAATTTTAAAAATTGATAAAAAAAAAATTCATTTGTTAGAAAGATTAAGAGAAAACAATTTCATTAGACTTCGGATTAAGACAAATCCAGTACTGATGTGAGAAAGTACACACATTTCATTTATTGCTAACGCACATACATCAGATAGTTTTTTTTTTTTCATTTCTTTCTTTTTTCTTTAGAAGAAATTATTTTATAATAAACTTTATTTATAAATTTCTAACTTGAGATTCCGAAGATTCTAATCACTTGAATACTTATTTCAAGTATAGGCTTTTGTAATATCAAAATCTTTGTAATTCAATATAGGCTTTTGTTATACACAAGCATGTTAAACAAATGAAATTTTGTGTAACATGCTTGTATATTTACAAGCATGTTATACAAAATTTCATTGCACAATGTATGTATAACTGAGAATCACAACAGAGAAATAGCTTGACAGAGAAAGGTGCCTTTCTTGTCTCTGGATGATAAGGGCTTGGAAATCAACTTTGTCAAAGACCGTTATGCTGAAAAGGTTTTGTGCACATTAAAATTTCATTATTTTTTATAGCCCTTTGATAGTGTTGTGGGTAGAGAATCAAAAGTCAAATGATAATCAAGTGTTTTTGATTCTGGTTTCAAAATAATAAGGCAGTTGACAGTTGGAAATTATTGCAGTAAAAAATTTGATAAAAAAAATGACGATTCAATTTTATACATTTATTTTTTATATTTTATCTTTCATTTGATAATTAATTTCTATTTTTAGGGAAAATTAAATCAATAATTTATTTAAAAGATTCATTACTAAAAATTCTTTTCTAATATATTTTATGTTCATACTTTTCTTATATGTATACGTTGAAAAGTCTGTTAGCAGTCGTGGTGAATAGTTCATATACGAACTGGTTGATACTTATTTAATGCGTATCACCTTTTCAAGAAGTGGAAATAGTAAATAAGAGTGAGAGTGTGTATATATATATATATACACACACATAAGATAGAAAAATACACCTTCACTTCTCGTGGCTTACCTGTTGTGACCCCTAAGTGTGACCCACCTATCTCTTTCTCACGCTCGGAGCTAAGTAGAATCAAGGGGAAGAAGTTAGAGAAGGTGTGTCCTTGAGTATTCCGCTCATGTATAAAAGGAGCATCCGGTTGTGCGGCCTGTCGATTTAAAGACTATTGCAGCTCAGTTTTTATTTCTCACTGAGGGGGAGGGAAGTGAAACAGAGAGGTAATAGCTCTATTAAATTCACCGCAAACTTTTCTCCGACTCATTCAGATAATGGAAAAGATTGTCACCGTAAAATACCGTTGCGACGTCAGGAAATGGGGGAGTCATTTAGTTCCCAAATAGTGAAGACAAGATATATAGTATACGTGCTCGACTCAAGAACTTGAGCAAAATTTTAATCTAAATGACACAAAATGTGTTCAATGCTACGAAAATCTTAAAGAATTCAACTTCAGTTTTTAGGTTCAAAATTAATTTTTTAAAAAAAATGTTTTTTTTTTCAGTAACAATAAGAGAATCATGTTATACATTTTTAATTCCAAAGAAAAGCAGATATTCTTATAGTTCTGCATAAGAAATAATAAAATTGTACTTTTTAAGCAGAAGTGATCGTAAAAGAAAATGTTGACCACGTCGTGTATAAAATTCTTTACTTATCATTATTTCAATTTCTGAATCATAAATAAATTTCTATTCTGTTTTTACTACTGCTTTTTTTATTTTATGAAATAAAGAAATTCTAAGCAAAATATGAGCAGTTTTCAAGACTTCTAAAATATTAATTTTTCAATAACAGAAAAATCTATTTTTAGCTTTCTAGAAATATGCTTAAAATATGCTTTACTATTAGAAGTGAGGGAAAAGATTGTTCTCCATAAAGAAATATGAATTGCCCTTGCTTACATAACCGTGAACCGATGAAATGCTGAGGCCAATACTCCAAACTTTCCTTTCTTCTGGAAGTTATAAACTTACATCCGTCCGAAAAATAAATCGTACTAAAGATCTAATTATTTTTTATTTGTATTTACATGTAATTTTACATGATTACCTCTTGATAGTTCGCAACAAGAGTACGTAATTCGTCGTGACGTGACTTACGTATATAATTCCGTTTGCTTTTCCAACTAATTACAATTCCTCCAACTGAATATCTGTAAGTCAGCAGACTTATCTCTTGAAAAATTCCCTATGTATATCAAAACATAGACCTTTATGTCAAATAATTGTACGATAAACTGATCTATCCTATTTGTATGATTATGAGACTAATGCATGGAAAATAATTGTTCATATGATAATTAAGACTAATATATAATTGTGATACAAAAATATATTGGCGACGGTGGGTTAAGAGATTTACATAAATTTTCATCATTCACTCAGAATGCTCCCGTGTTCTTTACAAACGTCTTATTTCGATGCAATAAACTACGCTATTTACCTGGTTTTAAAGAAGCCAAAACCACCAAAAGACTCTCTAAAATGATACTATTGGTCCATTCCATTTCAGACAAATAAGTAATAAAAGAAAATTATTGCTAAGAAACTAAAATTATAAACAAGGTCAAATAAAGCACAAACTTCTCCAAAAAATTACAAGAAAAAAAACTATCGCATTTCAATAGATTTCCTCGCTTATTGGTATAGCGCGTAACGAAAATAGGAATTTTCTGAACACTATATCCCAAGAAATAACATCAGACACACTTAAAAAATACGCGATTGAAAAATGCAATGAAATTAATTACAATGATTAGAGTAATTTATCAAAAGGAAAATCATTTGAAAATATACAAGATAAATGCGTTTCTTTTGGTAATATATCAAGAAAAGAAATAGCAGCAAATTTTAGACACCTAATAGGACATGACTGTTAAGCAGAAAATCTATACAGTATGAAAATATTGTCTTCCAAAGCTTGTACAACTTGTAATTCAAATACCTTAAATTTGACCACCACCATAAAGGCTTAAATAGATAGTCCCAGGAAAATAAGGCATCATGAAACTTTATTAAGAAGCAAGAACTCTCACAATTACCAATAATTATAGCTCTTAATATGACTTGCTCCTTTTAAACTGTTTTCTACGTTTCAATTGTTCATTGTTCTTTTCAAATTGTTTTATTGTATTTTCTGCGCCCTTGTGAAGAGGCGAACTGTTTTATTTATGGATTGATTTCTAAATAAAGCCATAATAAATAGCAACATAAAATTGTATCATAAAGGAAATGAATTTATTAAAATCGATCATGAAAGAGTGAATGAAAATAATGTATGCTTTGTGCTGTTAAGCTTATATTAAGCAAAGTTACATTACGAAAACTAAAATCATAGGGAAACATAGCTCCAAAATGTTTATAAGACTTTTGAGAGTTTTATATAAGTAACTTAAGGATAACATTAGGAGGGAATTTAAGTGAAAATATATCTTCTGCACTAATTTCTCTAACTGTTATACTATTAATAAACAATAACTAGAGGGGGAATGTGTTCACATAAAAGTATTTTTAAAAAGAAATATGTGTATGAATAATATGTGAAAAGCGGGTTAACTTTAAAGTACGCAGGATAACTTAATTGAGTGATATAGCATTAATTTCAAATTTTTTCAAAGATTTATTTTAGTATATCTTATGCATTATTACAATTAATGCATAAAATATACTAAAATGTTTTTTCTGCTAAAATTCAACAGTTATTAACAAACATTGCCTTCATCGACACATAGTTTCATGAAGTCAATTTGCATCAAATTAAAACAATTTAAAAAATGAAAAATTACGGCTAACATACTTCATGAGATAAGAGAAAATACAATCACTGAATTCCAAAAAATATTAATGTTTTTTTTTCAGTTCAGGGAATATGTGTATTCAAATTATAAACCTCTTAAGAAAAACATTAATTTCAAATATTATGAATATATTATTTGCTGGAAATATCATATTGAAAAAATTATGTTTGAAAAATATAATATTTTTTTCATTATAATAACACTGTATTTAACTCTGATATGCAAGCATATTTACTACTTTTTGTTTCATTGACGTGATATCATTTTGCTTAACAAAGTTCAATTACTGATTTTTCCTAGATAATTCTTTAAGATATTTAATAAATAGGAAACAAACCACATAATAAAATTTAAATTCTTTTGTTTAGAAAGATGTGCGTTATTACGTCAAAGAGAGTTAAAATCAACAGAAATTTACTTTGACATTTCTCAAGAACATAGTAATGATTTAACAGATGCTAACAAACATCTGATTTGATTTTTTTAGTATGCAATAAAGATAAATTCACTTCAAATAACAGATAATAAAAAGAGTTTCAAAGCGAGGCATCCATGAAGCGGCAATTCCTTGTGTCCATTGTGCTTATTTGTCTTTATGTATATTCCGGAAAAGAGGAGGGAAAAGGATAGTCATCAAAGCTTCCTGCGTGAGCAACCCATTTCTCGTTGGGAAGCTGTAAGAAGAGTGTGAAACCTCCCACCACACTTTTACGACTGCAGATAATTTTTTCCCCTTTCTTTGGCCATATTACTCTCCTTGCTGTTTCGAAAGACTACAAAACAGACGAAAACTGTAGTTGGAAGGTTTCATAATAGTACCTTGCATCGTTTGGTCCATTAGAATGGTCATAATTTCAAACATTTAGTTGGAAGCTACTATTAGGGAAGATGCAGTTTCGTCAGAAAGATGATGTTCTGTAAGGCCAAATACTGAGAGATTTTTTTCTTTCGTATAAGAAAAGTACACTAAATTAAAATTGATTGTATATGAAAGATAAGTCTTAATAGCGTGCACATTAATTACTTACTTTAAATAATAATCTAAAATAAATTAAAATACAAAAAATCTTATCCAGGAAAACCATATTACTAAGCATAATTTCTGACCATTAATATTTGAAAGAAACTTTTATGTGAAGTTAAGGCTATTGCCTTGAAACAAATGCCTTTAATTTTTAAATCTCTATTAATAATCGAAAGTAATGAAAAGTTTTCATAATATTATAATGCCTTATTTTTTTGTATGTTAAAAATAAGTTTTGATGATCTATGAAGAAAAATATGTATACAAATAAGGTAAAAATTGAAAATAATTAAAAAATTTGACAAAATTTATAAGCACAATAATTTAACACTTTTTGATTAATATTAAAATGTTGTACAAGATATATTAATGTGGTTTTTTATATTAAACAGAGATGCTCAATGAGTTTATATGAAAAATTATTGAAATGGAAGTCCTTTTCCGAACTACCTTACGTATTTTTAACTACACATAATATATTTATTGACTTTAATACAGTTCAGAAATAAATATATAAATTGTAATATTAAAAAAAGCTGTTTATTTATTTTCTATTGTAAATAGGAGTATCAATACTAATGTACATGTTTTTTGGTGAAAAAAAAAGCATTTAATAAATAAATTTCATTATTCAAATTAGGATCTTTTATTGTCTCTGATTTTCTGTTTCTCTAAGACAAAATCCCGAAATTTAGGTCATTATAAGTATTCTAAATATATATAAATGAAAACAGTTTAAGTTTTGGTAAATCATGTATTTTAAAATTCTGATTTTCAAGCATTTGAAACAAAACAGGAAAATTATTTGTTATGAAAAATCTATTAAAATTAAAAAGTAGAAGTCACTAGAAAAACCCAAACCGTTTTGCTTACAATTTAGTGAAAGTCGGATGAGTATAATTAAGATAAGAATTCTCATTTTAATGTATATAACAAGTGACAAAGAAAGACTCACCAGATTGTTTCGATAAGCCAAAAATTGTGTAGATTCCTTTTAAATAAGTACGGGTTTTGTGATTAATTTCATATATTCATTTGTTAAATTTAGATGTTGTTATTGTTGATTCAAAATCGCTTGGATTTTTTAACATTTGAACAGATGAGACAGTGCCAATAATGATCACATTTAAAAATATGGACCAAATGGATATGTATCTATCAGCCAATTACAAATTGTTCAACAATGAATGAACAGAAGGAAAAATGCAATCGAATAATAGAACTGTGAGTACTATGATTTGAGCTAAACTACTTTAAAGTCATTGAAACCATCATAAACTGTGAGTTTTCTTCGGTGAAATTCAATAATTTAAATTTGGATTAAAATAAAAAGGTGTTCAGTTTATACAATTATCCTTTGGAAATAAAAGTCCATTATGTACTTCTGTATTCAAATGGTTTTTAGAATCATAGATTGCAATTCTCTTCAGAATCAAGTAAACATGGCACAGAGGCCTTCACATGTAGGCCTCTGTACCACAAATAATGAACTTTGATTATGGAAATTGATAATCGATTATAATCGGCATGCCTACTGCGTGATGCAAAAAGAGTTATAATATTGGACTTCATAAGATCATTCATCAAGAATTGAATATGAAAATAATAGTTTTTTTCCGTTAGATCTCAAATAATTTATCTGAACACCAAAAAAATTTAAGAGTGTTTGATGCAGTAAAGGAATTGCTTAAATAATTTAAAAATAGTGGAATCGCATCATATTTAAAATCGTAACTAATAATTAAACATACATACCATTTTTTGATGTCCTAACACGAAAGAAAATAAAGTTGGGGTTATAGAAGATGCCACTTTTACAATGGTAAAAAAAAAGTTACATATACTGTTTTCTTCAGAAGTACAGTACTTGACACAACCATCAAATAAGAAGATATTCAAGGTTAAAACTGGTAAATTGTTAAATATTTCCCGGAAATGTCCTAAAGATTAAATGTTAGACAATAAATGCTATTCCATAATATCGTATTTTCTCATTCAGTTAAATATAATAGAGTTTTTTGGTCAAAAGTGATAAAATTCTATATTATTTTCTTGATCTGCCTTTTGTTTATTTATTTTAATTTTAAAAAAAAAATTGCTTGAACATCCTTATTTTTAAGAAGATGAGATTTTGGGGCTATAAATCAATTTTTTAACAGGTTCAAAGAAATTAATGACTTGTAACATTTAATCTTTTGAAAATTCGCTCATAGAAATACATTGATATTGGAGGAGATTAACTTGAATATCAAAAAAATTTCGTAAAGATAACTTTGAAAACATAGTGGACTTCAAAATTTTAATGACTTTCGTATCTTCACGTCAAGAGATAATTGCAGTTATTGAGAAATATTAAATCATTAATAACTTCCCATTAATCAGAAATATCTGCATTTTGTTATGTTAATGTATTATTAAGCTTCTTTAAGGATGCTAATTGCAGTAAATAATTTTCTCATGTGTAATCAAATGAGATCTCGCAGAAATACCATTAAAGTTCCAAGGCAATTCCTAAACCTTAGCTATGGTTAGTGAGAAGAAAATAACTATAAAATTATAATAATCTAAATAACTATTTAACTATTTCTTTACTATTTAAAAAACATGATGTATTGGTAAAGGAATTATAATTTCTTGTTTTAAAAAATTGTTTTAAATTCGCAAGCTAGTATGAAGTAAATAAAAAAACCATTCTTGAAATTTTATCGTAAACTATATTTAGAGTTTAAACCTGCACATACGATACCTTTAAATGGAAAAGAACTTGTTCTTTAGAGTTGATTCCTTAATATGTATAAATTAATTCAATTTGTAATAAAAATATAGACTAATTGATATCAATTATGGAATAAATATTAGCTTCTTATTTCAAATTTATTTTTTCCATTATGTACTTTAGTACTAAAGAACCAAATATTCCAATATATTTTAAACCTTCTTTATTAATGAAAACTTTAATTGGAGATAATATTATAAGGCTGTATTCTAAAAATAAAGTTCAAAGAAAAATTCTGACAACATTCACTTCCTTATTTGCGAATTTCTTTTATATCAAATGTGAAATTTAAATTATATCAAACATCCAGGGGTCATTAAAAAATTTTACGGCACTGGTTATGAACGATCTTTTTAAAACATTTTCTGGTAACATAGCAATATAAAAGAGTTTTTAGTTGAAACATATATATGTTTAATTTATAGAAGGAAATATTACAATTCATTTAAATTTTATTAATTTATTCAGAAAATTCTCTAACTCTTTTATAATCTTGTTTTTCAATGACAAACTTATAAATTTACATAAGCTCGTCAAGAATAAATTGCATCTTCCATTAAATACATTATAAAACAGTATACGCGTACTTTATCACTCTTACTTGTGAATGTTCAGAGAAGCATGAAATAGCATTTTGTAACAATGAAAGTGATGGTATGGATAAAAAAATGAAGATATGTCATCTAATTCTATTTGTAAAGAAGAAATCTTCATTATCATATAACGCTGCCAAAGTCCAGCCATGCAGCACCATCTTTAAATCACGCACCAGCAAAGATAAAATGAACAAAATTATAAGCACACGCATACTGGACTAGACCTCCTGAAATACCTTGCTAAAGGGACGGCCTTTTTGTTAATAATTTTTTCTTTTCTTTCCTCTTTCAGCAGCAATTAAAAAATTGTTGTTCGCTAGACCATTACGTGTCATTAAAAGTCTGTTAACCCTTCGATAAGTACACTCGTTGTTTCACTGAAGACAAACGTGGTTATTTTCCCAAAGGAGAATAAGAGATGTACAAAAATATAATTGAAAAGCTTGAAAACTAATATCTTTATTACAAAAATTGTTCTTCCGTTATCTTTTAAACGGCTACTTGAGAATTGCTTTTTCATTTGTTGAAATTCTTTTTTGTCAAATGCAAAAGCCTTATTTTTTGTATTGTGTAAATTGACGTCGTAATTTTTTGCATCGCAAGCCCTGAATGATATTTAAAAATGATAATAAAATATCAAAATCAGAACTGTTTGCAAAATAAATGTAATAAGGAAATGAGAATATTTTCTATATTTTAATTTCTTTTCAAGAATAGTCTTATATTAGTTTCTCAATTTAAAAGATATTATTTTATTAAGAAGAATATTTTAAAAACTAAATGTAAGCTCAACTTAAGAAATTTTTAAGAGAGTTTATTCAAAAATGAAATGAAAGAGAAAACTTGGATGTAATTTAATCATGTCTACTTTAATTAACCACTAAGGGTATTTTTGAATAAAGCTTGAAATTACGCATCCGGGTAATAACAAGGACATGTATGAAAAGATGAAGGAAATAAACAAACTGCACATCAGCGGGCCACCCTTCGTGATCTTTAGTTGGAGCAAAATCGTGATGTTTGCTTTATCTCCTCCTACACGTGAGTAATACCTCCGGCAAATATAAACGGTTTTCCGGCATCTTTTGATGAATTCTGACTACGAGAAAGGAAATGGTTTCATCTTGACCTCAAAAGTTGAAAAGAAATCAGTTCATAAATGGGGTAAGACTGAATAGATAAGAAACGGGTAGAGTTATCTCAAATCAAAAATTTTCTAGAATAAGGAAAAAGGCTTTTTTAACAGGGAAATTTATACTTTGTCCTCTGTGTTTTAATATTTATTGTTAAAGTAAATGAAGCTTTGTTTCCAAAGAGAGATTTTTTTGCAAAACACTTAATTCTTTTATTATACTGGGATAAATTCAATGGTGATAACACTTTAAAAATGTAAATTAAATGAATGAGGAAAGGTAAATACGTACATTTAATGATGTAGTATGATACTCTTTAAAAACTGCAATCATTCATTAACAAAACACTATTTTTGTACATAATACATATAATTGTTGTCAAAAAATTTAGTCAGTTTCATTCAAACTAATAGTGCCCTTGTGCTTTGATAACAATTTACTAACAAATAACTAAATTATAGTGTTTCTATTTTATTTGTGAAAAAATAATATTTAACAAAACTTTTTGGTTCCTTAAAACTTATATTTAATTTGGCTTAAAATAACTAATATGATAAATTCAGAAATGCTATGCAGTTATAAAATTCTTTAATATAGTTTCAAGAAACGAATTATAATCTATTTGCATTAAGATCATATAAAAATATTTTCTTATATTTAAATAAAATTTATATTTTTAAAATATTGACAATGTATGCATAAAACATTCCGGTAATTATTGTATTAATTTAACTAGTTGTATAAACAGCGAAAATATTTTTAACATTTATAATATCCAATTCATAACATTTTACTGCAATACTTTTAGCTGCAGTAAAATAAAGGATGTAAGAACCAAATAGAAAACCCATAGTTAATTCTAGTAACATGCTAAGAAATATTCCAATACTTAGTGAATTTGCAGAATTATACAATCAATTAAATTTTCAACCACATGGTTTTTATTACGTTCTTTTTTCATTAAAAATATATAAGTTATTGAAATTTTCAGTTACTTACTATTTAACGAACACATTAAGTTTTGAAATCATCTGCAAGAAAAACACTGATTAGTTATCTTTTTCCCAAGCTCATTGGTGACATAATTACCTCTGTTTACAAAGTAATGAATTGGTAAGTGATTAAGTAATATGATTAGTCTCATTCGTTCGCTTATAAAGATATTTTAGAGTTTAAATACCCAAAAAATTACTAAAACCGTAAAAAAAAAAAAATTACTTTATTTCAAACAGTGATTTTATATAAAATATTTATGGATTTATAAATTCCTTAATAATTTTTAATAGATCTATTATATTTTTATTTTTCACACTTCTTGTTTTACTTAATTGTAGTGAACATTCTTAAATATTTTTATAATTAATGTTATTAATTGAAATAATTTTGGGGACATTTAAATGAATAGTAATATATATTAAAAAAAATTGTTGTAAGCAAGAATTACTTATGTTTGCAGTTGTTTACAGTATATCAACGAAAAATTAACACCAGATTAAAAATAACTATTAAATATTTCCACATCAATAAATTTGCTGTGGATAATTAGTAAAATTTCCAAAAAAATTTAAAATTGTAAAATTTAAAAAAAATTTAAAAAAATACATTTTTTAATTTTTATAGGAAAGTAAATAATTTATTTTCGAATTTTTATTCGTCAATTTATTAATTTTCATAATCACTTTAAATTAAGAACTTAATCATAAAATAAAAAAATTAGATATTTTGATACCATAAACAATTTTTAATTATTTATATAATTAAAGTTAGTATTTCTAAACTTACTTTTTAAATTATTCTTTACGTGTAAAATATAACTATGTTCTTTTATATCCTTTCAAAGGCATGCATACTGCAACTTCAAGTATTGAGTATTATGTCTTTAGAGAATGATATTTTTAAACAATTTATTCTTATATTAGTAAAATATTATAATTTAAATAGATGCCTATGATGTATTTTACGGTTTTTACTGCCAGATCTTCAAAAATAGCATCTTTTAATATCAATTCTGATTTTACTGAAAAATTTTTTTAAAAAAGTGTATGCATACATTTTAAATTTTGATTAAAATTATTTCTCATTTCTATTAGAATTCACATGATGCGAAAAATTAAATTGTTTGTTATATTATGTCTCTCTTACAAAATATTAGCTTAAGAAAACAAATGTTTATTTGTGACATGAACTTTAATTTAAAAATAAGACAAGAATTTTTTTTCTTTTTCTGAAATATATATGAGCAAATGAGGTTTATTTTAATTCTCAAAACACTGTATATTAAGCTTACGATAATCATTAATTTATTAATAGAAATCAGTTTGGACGATAACTGCATTTTCACTATTTTGCAGTTCATAAAATTTTGAATTAAATCTAGTCGATATGTTCAATAGAAAATTTCAATAAATTAAACAATTTAAAACAAGTAATAAGTATGGAATTTCTATTTTTAAATTGAAATTAAGTGATATTTAAATTGTTTCATCAGCTTTGTATTTTTCTTTTTGCTGTTTTTGACTTTCAATTAATAAAATTTTAAACAGCTACTTGTAATTATTCTAATACGGTGGTAAATTAATTAATATAATTACTTGTTTTAAGTAAAATTCGCTTTGTAACTCATATTATGAAAAAATCTAAACCCAAATTTAATGTCATGTTTACTTGATCTGGTAAAATATAAGCAAAAGAATTCTCTTTAGAAGATATTACCTCGATATCTTGAATCTTGATGAATTGTGCTGCCTTTCATAATTCATACTTTTTATATTATTCACTTTATTTAGTATGTAATCTTAATTAAAATTTGCTTATTGCATATATATGTCTTTTTTAGTCAAGAAAGAAAGCAGATATGATAAATTGCATCCATATTAGAAGTTAAATTTTACGTCAGACGAAATTTTAGAATGATAGAAAGGAGATACAAAAAAGTAAAATTCGCATTGGACAAAACGATAAAGAGTTAATGTAATCGTATTATAAAAGAAATAAAGGAAATACGCCGGAGGAAGTCGATGAACTTGGTGCAGGGGAACTCGTCTGAAGAAGACGGGTAGAGGATGTAGATTGGGGGTGGAGGAATCGTTCTTCTTAAACTTTGGGAGGAGACATCACTCTTTTCACCTGTGTACCTGTTCCTTCATTTATTCCTATCCCAGTCATTCGAGAATCAAAGGTCACACTTAAGAACTGCTGTCTCTCGTGAGAGATTTCTATTCTTTGAAAAGAGTTATTATATTTGTAAATTGTTGTGAGGCGTATTCAATCGACTGCCGTTGGATCCGTAGATCGCTCTAAAATGGAAGCATTGTTTGATTTCAGAAAAAACGAATATTTATTTTTCTAAGCACTCACATAACGGACTTCTTAAATGACTGTAAATAATTACCTATAGTAAACGCTTACGAGCTTTCTTTTTAAATTATCTTTAAAAATAAACCATTATACATTAAATACAAAGTATTTATTTTTCATTATTTTAATTCATGGCTAAACTCTTTTAATTTAATTTAATTTAAAGAAGAAAAATATTTGTAAATTTAACTTATTTTTTACTTTTCTTCAAATATTTTTGTTTTAGAATACTTAAATTATTTCACAGCTCCTTACAATTTACTACGAAAGCACACCACATGTATAAGAAAACATATTTTGAGCAAAATATTATTAATATAATAAAAATATACAAATTACTAAAGCAAAAATTTTTAAGAGTGAGAAAAGTTAGGAAAAATCTGTTGTGATTTAAAAATATCAGAGCTTATGGGTTTTTTTTTTTTTTTTTTTTTTTTTTTTTTTTTTTTTTAAAGCTTAAATGACAAAAATACTTATATTTGAATTTATGTCAAACATGAATAAGAGCTTTCAACGATTTCATTACTTAATATGAAATTGTATTCCTTAAATGTAATGTTTTTTTTCATTTTGCGTTTTTAAATTCTTCTGTGTATTGAGTGTGCATGCAATAAAAGAAAAATATCAGATTTATGAATTTAGTATTAAGGGAAGATATTAATGTAACATGTAAAAGAATTAAATGAATTTTACTGATTCTCATTAAAAACAATTAGTTTTAAAATGAAAAACATAAAAAATAAGTGCAATTTATCTAAAATATTAGTTATAATTAGTGAGTAAAAAGTTTATGTTCAAATATGTTTCTTAATTTAAAAATAACAATCATAGCTATTTAATTTTAAAAAAATGTAAAATTAAGATATATTTCTCAAAAAGAATCACGAATGTTTACAATTTAGTTTATTTAAATAAATTTACGCCGTTAATTTGAAGGTCATAGTTAAAAATATCGAAAATTGGTGTATAGAGTCTTACATTTCAAGGAGAGAAGTAAAATTGTTTTACTTTATGTTTCGTTGTATATTTGAAAATGCTTACACAAAAATAATTTTTTAAATTGCGGTAAAAAAATAAAATATAAATTAAATAAAAAAAACATTTAAATCATCCTTACCGATTTAAACTAACCATAAAGTGGATGTTTTTGTCTTAGCATATTTATTTTATTTTTTCTTCTGTTCTATTGTCAAGATATTAATGACCCCAGTCAATGGAAGATAACTTCTCAAACCGATGCTTTGGTCTTAACATATGGAATCAGTTTATTAACAAAATGAATTTCAGCAACATTTTTAATTTCGATTTTCAAAAAGGTCAAGCTACAAAGAAGCCTTCGATGTAATGTTTTTCGCGTACTTGGAACAATCAATGTTTTATGTATAAAATGTTCTTCAAAGTCTTTTTGAATTCAAATCGAACGAGTCATCAGGTGAAAATGATAAAATGTTTTCAAAACTATTCAGCTATAGTTAAATGACGTGTCAACATATGCATTGCTAGAATTCATTGAATATTGCTTTAAAACAACGGTTTTCTTTATTTCGTAATGATATGATATGAATGCATATGATGTACAAAAAATATATACACGTATATTTTTGAGTAGATAGAAACACGTACTATGATTTATTCATTTCTTGCATAAATAATCAAATATTAATATTTAATGTGCTTTAAATGCTACATGAAATAAATTTACCTTTATTTAATGATTAATACATATTTTAATAGCAGTATCGGGAGACAAAATCTCCAAGAATAAATAAAATAACGAATCCCACTAAGATATTCAACAAAATTTTCATTCCAATTGCTTATTGAAGAGCTAATCCCACTGACAAATTGACTTGTTTTTGATTGGTGGACAAAATTGTACATTCAGAATTATTAGTGAAAACGATTATATTTTTAACTCACAGACCAATTATAAGTAAAATAAAGTGACGTACACATGATCTCAATTGTAAGGAAAAAAACAATCACTTTATGGTTAAAAAGTATATTTTTAAAATTAAAATTTTTTCCAAAAAGTATAAGGTGAACATAAAGGAAAATTTTCATGTGCTATTTTAAACATACTGCATGCATTCACTGAAATAAAATTATTGTAATAACAAATAACTTTTTGACTGTGATATCTCTGAAACAAGGTGATACAGATTCTAATTAACTATTATCGGTTGAAACAATGAATAGTGAGGATTACGAGTTTAAAAGAAATCTACATTATTGATGGGGAAGATGCTGAACAATACTTTATTCTATTGCTGGCATATATTGCATATTTTCACTCCGTTAGACCAGATGACGACAACAACAAATATGAGAAACAAAAACAAATTTTCACTATAAGAAATAGCAATTGAAACAAGCAGGTGATAACTGCCTAGATTTATATAATCTGATAAATAAATGAATCAACTGAAACACTAGTTTTTGCGTAGAATAGTAGCGAACGAGAGAGAGAAATCACGGCAAGCTCATCAATTTGTAGTCGACCTTCCGAATCGTGATCCATTTGTGCGTAACGCACACACTCAGAAGTTGTGTCACGCTTCCTCTCCTCCTCCGTTTCTGAGTAAACAGACAGAAGATGGATAGATATGCGTGACGAATGATTCTTCCGATATCGGCTACCGATAGTTTTCAATCTGTAATAACGAGCCACGATTTACTTCCATCTCACATGAAAGGATGCAAATAAACGATTCACATGGCTGTTTAAGCCTTTTTCAGTGAAGAAAAGACAAGAATATATAAACATAAAAATGACCATGGATTTATTCCCAATGACATATATAATTTTATCATTTGATATATTTTATCATTTATAACACTATTTTGTGTCATTCAATAACACTTTATCCTCAAGTAAGACTGTTACAAAATATTTCCATCCCAATAATTTTCACATTTAATAAATTTATAAACATAAAATATTAAAGCTATGCATACTCCACAGAAATGTTTTTAAATAAAAGTTAATAATAACATATTGTAAGAAATATTCATAAGCACATAAGTTAACCTTTTCCGTAACATTCATAATTGTGTTAAGAACTAAACAGGATATATTATAAATGAGAACCAATCATCATTGGTGACTCATAAGATAAAAGTAAAAGGAAAATATATTTTCGTAAAAATTTTAAATCTTGTTTAATTTTTTGCATAATTAAAAATATTACGAAATTGCAAACTCTTAGCTTATTGATTCATATTAAACATTTTAAGTATAAAAAGGAGTTCATTCCTCTTGAAGAATTCTCATAAAGTTAGAAAGATTATTAAATCTTTAAGTTTTTAATATTACATCAGTGCATAATTATACTTAACTAATACAGTAATCTTCATTAACTAACACTTTAACAACTATAAATTTAATAAATATTAAAATATTTAACGCTATACATTATTTATCATGCCAATAATAAATAATATTATTCAACACGATTCTAAATTATTTTTACAAAATAAAAGAAGTTACAGTAACTACTCAAACGAGCAATAATTACAATAGAATATAGAACCGCACTCAACTTCACTCCAAGGAATAAAAAAAGACAAAAATAGAAAATAATCAAACAGGAACAAATGGCCTTGATGGTCGAGGAGGATTAGGCCCCCGCTTGAAACGAGGTGGTAGATTTGATTCTTATCGGGCACCTAGATGTTCAATGTTTGTTGTGCTTGTAAATATCTTTCTGCGTTGATCAGTCTTTCAAATCATCGTCTCAGACGTCATTTTACAAGTGCGACGTAGTATGCCCCCTAAGACTATTAAGAATTAACTATTTAAAAATTTCCACTGATAAGCAGCATTTTGCTCTTAGTTGGTACCCGAGAAAGCCAATCAAAGCGAATTTTGTATTAACAACACAACATCATCTCTTCAAGAGTCGCTTCATAACATCTTCCGAAACTTTTTATGAATGCTGTTGTGGAATACATGTATGAGGAGATTGCAGATATGCAACTCACATATGGTGAAACAAAAGGGAATGGATAGAAAGCACCAAAACTGTACGAACAGCAGTTTCTAACTCACCGTATTCTGAGTCATCTTGTCTTTTCCATTGTTGATCAACGACTTCGAGAAATCGGTTTGTTTGTCATTTCAAACCACAATATAGGATATCCGCAAAATGCACGAACCTCACAAATGAAAGAGCGAATTTTAAGTAGATTAGAAGTAACTCCTTGCACAAGTATTCAAATGGTGGCATACGAAATGGGTATTTCTCAGTCAATAGTGTGGCTATTTTACACAAGAAACGCATGCTCAGCCATCATTTGCAACTCCCCACGAAAAAATTTGTATAAAGATGATCAACCCAAATATTATTAGTAATTAACTGGTAGAAGCTTACATAATACTGTACCATTTGATTTGCGCATCACAACGTATTTTCTAGAAACAAGCTCTCGCCAGTTTATTGAAAGCTGATTAGATCCCCATCAAGAGAGACATATAGTTTATGCGCGATAGAGTTTCAGTACGTTTTCCATAACGGTCCCAATTTCTTAAATGCCCCACATCAAGCACAATGTATCAGACTTGATGGTCACTCCTCACTGACCAGACCTCAACCTACTGTGCTATTCCTTCTGGGGAAAGTATGAGAAGCCTATAGATTCAGCTTAAAGACCTTGTGGCGGGGAATAATAGTTGCCGTGGACAATATTAACACGAACATATCACTGTATAACGTTTTTAAAAACGCATGCTAAGAATTTTTATTAACTGCGGTGAGTATTCCACTAAGCAATAAATTCCTCAACTTTTGAAATCTTTCACTCACTTTACAAACATTCTTATAAGTTCAGTTTACAATTCTATTATTTGTCTTTTCTGCTTTTTAGAGCGGAATGCGACCTTAGTTTCGACGCAATTGCTGCTGATCTGGATGAGTACTATCACCCTACCCTCTCTTCATTTTCAAAAACAATTTAGAATCAGTCTGTGTTAATTATTTAGTAATAATTACATAAAATGATTAGAATTTTTATAATTGACATGTTAGCTACAGCAGGGTAAAAGATGTTAGAGAATAAGATTTTTAGTGATTTTGGACTCAAACTATTCAGTTTATAGTAAAATACATAATTTTTCTAAAATTTAAATAAAAGAAAAATTAAAAATTCACTATTCTTGACCAATATTTTCATAAGAAAATAGCTCTAATTCGCACGAATTGATTTAAGAAATATATAGGCCGAAGGAAAGGAGCATTCAAATGAGTTTATCCCTGTATATTTTGTCCCCTGTTGCGATGTGGCAATGATAATATCATCTTAAATATAATAATTTTATTACATTAACCACAATAATGTTTCATAACAGTATAGTTAAAAATAGAGTAATTATTTCCTATTTTTATTCCATTAAAAATCATAAAAATATTTGTTTACAAACGGATATTACTTTAGTATTAAATCATGTTGATGCTTATCAAATATTTTTGTTTGAATCACGTGCATCATTATCAATTATCATTTATATAATTTGTTATAGAATCGCAGATATATTTGCGAAAGTTTTGCTATGTTAATAAAATATGAAATAAAAGCGAAAACTGACACAAAGTTAGTTTTCGCTATTTTGTCACAGGATTAACTTTATTTTTCAAAAATGCATAACTGTTTAAAATTTTGTATTTAAAAAATATATATATTATAGAAATAAACAACTGAAGTATTCAAAAGTATTTTTTGCATGTTTTCACTCAGATACAAAATTTTATGTATGATGATAAATGTTAAAATAAAAATTTGGTAGATATATTTCATTGTTGTATATTCCAAATTAAGAATACACTGTTATGTAATCTATTTTCTTAGTAATAAATTTTATAAAATTTATTAAAACAATTTTAAGCTTTTAAAATTTTGAAATATTTAAAATATTAGAGGCATAAATATAGACTTAATTTTACATAAATCTAATATTAGATTTAATATATTTTTACTAAATGTATATTAATCATATTTATAAAATATTTACATTAAATTTTGCATTAAAATAAATTTGAGCTTATTTTTCACATTTATTGCAGTTTTATTTTTATCACAAAAACAATTTAATAGAATTATTATAATATATGTTAAATACTGCATATACTGAAGAGATTTCCCTATCCTATATCATATACACTGTGAGAAATGTAAACTAAAGTTATAACATTTTCTATTGTAAATTTTACAAGAAAATTTTGTATAGAGGATTATTAGCATACAAATGATTTCATAAAAGATGTAATTTATATTTTTATAACAAGAATAGCAGAGTTTTAATGTCACGTTATTAAGATAATTACAATGATAAAACAATGTTGATGGAAATAAATAGTTTCATAATTATGCTTGTCTTAAATGACATTTTCACAGAAATATATTCATGTTGATAAATTTTCCTATAATCTACCACTATATTTTTTCAAGTCCAGTTTTATTAAATATTTTCAAAATCATGAGCTATTGCAACTTTTCATACTTAGAAAGAATTTAATGAATTCAAATTAAATATCATTACGTGTTTTCAATTTATTTTAAATCAATTAAAATTTTCACTTTATTACCAAGAATATCTTTTGGTCCTTGTTTCTGTTTTGAATAGCTCATTTGCTAGCTGGTTTTTAATAAAGAGCATTAATGTTATCCTATTGATAAATGGTTTCTATTTTAAAAGTTCACGTTTCTAATTGATTTTATCTTATTGTTATAAGTGAATTTAAAATAAATGAATACACAATTAAATTAAAAATTGAAATCTCAAGAAGAGACATTTCGAAAAAAAGCAGAAAAATTGATGAAACTTCTGTAATTGTAACAAGTTGAATGAATCAATCATAGTACTTAGACTTCCAAATAAAGTATTAATTTAAAGACGAATACCCTAAAAGAATGTTACTGTGATAATATATTTTTTAATCTCCCCAATTCTAGTTATATATATTAATATAATATACCATCTCCGATGAAGAAATGTTAAGTTAAATATATATAGTGTAACATTTCTCAAAAATACACTTATTTTTAAATTGTATCAATAATAACAAGAATATAATTCTTCTAACATCTGAATAGAATAGAATAACGATTAATACAGGCATATTTACAATTTTGTAAAGAAAAAAAATTATCATAGTTCTACATGACATGACAAATTCTACTATCGTTTTAAAACTCTATAAAATACTTTGAAAATATAGCATGTATAACAAGATATAATTTTACAAAATATGCAATAAAATACAATAAGCATGAATGTATTTTGTTGTATTAAGTGTGATCATTTAATGCAAAAATATATGACAAATCATAAAGGAATTTAAAGTATTATTATGATTTTCTTAAAGAAAATCGAAACAAAATATTTTTCTCATCAGAAAATTTTAATATCAATTTCAAACTTAAATTTTAATATAATAATTGTAAGAGTTCCAGTTACTTATTAAAAAAATATTCTCAATAACAGCATCCAAATTAATGCAATGTGTAAAAAGTGTAAAAATATGATAACCTCAAAAAATATGAAGCGAAAAATTTTCTTCTCAAAATTAAAAAGTTGTTTAAATATCGTAAATATATAATATTTTTAATAATTTGTCCTTTTAATAATTTATAAAACAATAAAAAGTACGTAATCTTATTAGTACTAAGCATAAAATCATTTTTTAAATATATTTTATATTTATTCAAATTAAGTAAAGATTGCTGAATTTAAAAAATTTTATACACAAAAATAGGTTTAAAAAATGAAACACAATTAACAGTCAATTATAATGTTTGCTACTTAGCGAACTTTAAGTTATCCGTTCAACAAATAATTTTATACATGTCGCACAAATATATTACAACAGTGCTATAAGTTTAAATTCCATATTTTGTATATTAAAGATTTTGAAAATAATATTTTCTGGTAATAAATTAATAATTCCCTTACCAATTGTGCTGATAATCATAGCTTAATGGGTTATAAAATTATTAATAACCTCATATTTAGTTACTTAATTTTAGTTTCAAAATAAACCTCGTTAATGAACGCTGTTAAAAATTCAGAATATTTTTACATGTTTTTAATGAATTGACTCTAGCTCATAATCATACATAAAGCAAAAACAACAAACATAGCTTATAATGTTAAATGTAATTATATTTGATCTGAAATATTTATTTCTAAAACTGAGTATTCATCCGTATTGAACTTAATCACTTAAAATGATTTTCACCATTATTCACCTCCTATATTTTAATGAAATTTTATAAATATTTTAAATTAAACATTGAATTTTTATATAATTAATGATAAAAAATCTTTTGAATTGTATTTCGTATGTGCATTTTTAAGTAAGTGTTTCAATGCTTCGTCTCTATAAATTTCTAATACAAACAAAATTCAATCATATTTATACTAATAGTATCTTAGATATTTTGACTTGCTAAGTATATATTAATTTTTATTAGTTATATTTTTAATGTGTGCTTATATCAATACTATATATAGGTTTGTGAGTAAATGTAACTATTGAAGGATAACACTATCTTCCATAAAATCATTTGCAAATTAGATAGATTTTCAAGTATTCTTGTGTGAACAAGTACTCTTTGTGCTTTATAAAATACATAACATAATTTTGAACTTATCTACAAGAATAAGAAAAATAATATACTATATACTGCATGTTAATCAATTGTCTTTGGTATCCCATTACAGTTTTTATCACAAAACAAGGAAGTTGGAATCATCTGAGAATATGAGGACAAATGAAATCAATTTTTAAGGTCTAAGGTTGGAAGATAGCGTAAATACCTCCTAATGCAGATTGAATACTTCCAAAGCGATTATTATGAGATTATAAAATCACTAGTGATTTGTTCTTATTTATAGTATAATAGAAATGAAATGAATATTTTTCAAAAAATACTTATTTTATCATTCACTTTTATTTTATTGATAGTAATAGCTCAAAAAAATTTATATTTATAAAAAATACTTAAAATTCTATAAACTATTAATTGTTTTATTGAATCATACAATGAAAATAATTTATAATTTAAAGAATTACATTCCCTCTCCAAGCTATTGCAACATCTTTCTATAAGAGTAGAATTAAAATTTTAATACCTTTTCTGATCCAAAAATATAGATACCAAGATTTCACATACCTAGAAAAAACAAAAACAATGAGAAAATGACTACATCAATTACGAGAGAAAAAATATTTTTTTCAAAATAACTATTACTTATTAATTGATGAATTCTAAAATAATAAATAAATCATTTATATTTAATGCAATGTAAGGTAGATAAAATAACGTAAACAATGAGTACATAAAATAGTTTACTATTGAATGCACCTAATTTCTGAAAACAAATTGTACTTTGAAAACACTTTTCCTCATTTATTTACTTTAATAATTATTCTTAATCTATGTGAAAGAACTTTTGGGATATGCAAATTATAAATGGTAAGAAGAATTGATGATTAGATTCAAACATATGAATTATTTTATTCCAGTAGATCAATGTATATAATTAATATTTAGGAATGCAAGCTTACTATTGTAATCATGTTATCTGGAAAAATTCATAAAAGCATCATTTTTCTTTTAAAGGGAGAATACACAAAAAGGGCCATTATTAAATGTAATCCCTGACAATGGTGTTTATAAATGATGATGACTGATGTACCTATCAAAGGATATGGATGGAATTTTACACTTGATTCGCCAACATAAATGAAACACTTCATATCTAACAATAGCATGGAAAAAAACAATTTGCTATTAAATTACCCAATCTTGTTAAAAAATCAGTACATTTTTATATTACTTACTATCTCAGAAATAACGTAATTGGAATCACCTTTAATTAATTGAGAATAGTTTTCATAAATTAATCTAAGTTGTGGTTACCACTTTGATTAATTTAAAAATACTACTTAGAACTGTATGAACCTTTCAACATCAGTTGCGATTATTATTTCTGTAATCGTAACTAATGTTGAAAAGTTTTGCAAGCAATTTTTGATGTTAAACTATGTATAAAAAAAACTGGCATTCTAATACTCCAAAAAATATAAATGTTGATCTTTGAAAATGATTCTTTGCCCTCTATGTAGAAAAGGAAATTACCATCAACGGAAAAATGTAATATATGATGTTTTGTTCAGAAGTACAAGATTAGTCAAAACCATCAAGCTGGAAACACGAAGGATAGTTACGAGGAATAAGTACATTATTTAATGTCTACCAGAAATTCTTCAAGATGATAGTGTGAGAGGACTCACCATAGTATAGCGACTTTTGATGCAGCAAGATTGGCAGATGGATTTTTTAAACAAAAACATTGAAGTAATAAAAAAAATCCTTCATTTACTTGATATAGCTATGTGTAATTTTTGACATTTTAATTAAAAAAAAAAGAAAATTTATTAAATGTTGATAACGTTTCTTTTTATTTCGAAAATAAGATTTAAGGGCTCAAGATGATTATTTCATATTTTTACTTAAGGTTTAAGACCTTTAAAAGATTCAAAATTCAAAGGTGTAAGACCTTTGAAAAATTCACCTACAGAAATGTATTATTTTTAGAAGAGAAATACTTTGAGTCTTCCAAAAAAGTGGTATATATAATAAAAACCAATATGTATTTCAATATATCTTTCATAGTGATTCTCATTTAATTAAAGAAATACTTTAAAATCATTTTGTTTCCTTCAGATTAATGTTAAAATCTTGTAAAAATTTTGTAAAAAAAATTTGAAGTCTAATCTTTTTAAAAACTTTATATTCTATCGAGAAAAAAATGTATAATGTTAAAAGATTCTCAGGATAATACTAAATATTTTAAGATTGAAAGTAAAGTACTCTTTAAATAAATTTTAAAAATGTACACTTTAAATAACATAAATTAAATATATAAAAAATGAAAATAAATTCTTATGAATGAATATCAAGAATAGATATCATTTCAAAATAGGCTGCAAAAAAAAATGCATCTTTTTTATAAAATGCGCCAAGTAAATTTTAAGAACTTTTGTATTCTAAATTTTATCAAATGTACTTGAACAATAAATATAATAAAAAGTACCCGAATAAATAACAAATTGGCTTAGATAAAAAAAAAAAATTTAATTTACATGGTATACACCGAAAATTGAGTTAAGACATTTTCAGAACATAATTTTCTAACTGCTCAATTTATCACCTTAAATAAATATTTAACCATATTCTGTTATATATTTTATGAATCTCGAGCAAAACGTACTGAGAAAACTACTATTTTGACTGCTTTATTATATTTAATGAACAAATACGGTAGACATTGAAACATTGTCTGTTTTACGTTAAATTTAACTAGAAAGCTAATTTAAGTGCTTAAAGTGAATTTATATTATTAAACGTGTCCATTATATTTCCTCCTATAAAAGAGCTGATAAATTGTTAAACCAATATTCATTGCTAGTATATAAAAGAAAGAAAACTTGGAATGGAAAAATATCTAAAAATATAATGTGTAATTAAATTATTATAATGCTTGATTCGCTAAACGTAATATATTGATTTTCATAAAAATATTTTATTTAATATGTCAATAAATGAAAAATGTATCATTATATATTACTATGGAAATCACGAATCCATAGAGAAATAGATACAAAGTATACACTATAACTAAAAATGTATTTTCATGCTTAAAAGTAATCCCAGAAAATTATATTTAGTTCACATAAAATAAAATAAAATAGGCATCTTCAATGATAAGCGCAAAAATATTAATGTCGTATTATTCTTATAAAGTAAAATATATATTTTGAATGCATAACTTAGAAATAATAATGCCTTAACTAAATTTACATTTATATTTTAAAATTTCATTCCATTATATTTAATTATGGTTATAACTTATTGCTTTTTCTATATATAGAGATAATTCAAACTCCTCTAATGTTCTCAAATATCAGTATCTTTCATATCAATAAATTTTAACTTGAATCTAAAAATTTAAATATTTTTTTAACTTGAGTACCGATTGACTATAAATAAAATAAAGCTTCTAATTAATACAATGCAGTTAAAAATGTGGGGAAATATTTGGAATTTATGTATAAGCAGAGTATTTTTTTATAAATTGAAGTATTGATTCTCAGTAATCAACAGCCTGTTAAGTTTGCTACATTACAAAGAATTTAACTTAATAAAAAAAAAACGCAATAAATTAAAAGAAGTACAAAATGTTGAGTAACTCTCAACTAGGTCAAAGTCATAAAAGTAATACTATTCTAGAATAATGAAACAAAAACAAAAAGGAAGTGTACTTGGGAAGTTAACCTAAAATAAACCTGAGTTTTCATGTCACAAGTTATCAAGATAAACATTACGATAAAAGAACTATGTTATCGCTTAAAATGTCCCATACAAGTCTACTTGCGGATATGAAAGTCACATTTCTGAAACACTGTTCTCTCACTTTTATGATTGTGTGCTTATATTAGCTTTAAGAGTTTAGAAAATGAGCTTTATCGGGCTTAATGGAAATCTTCGTTCCGAGATTTTCTAAGATTTATATTTTTGTGGTTTTTCTTTCTGAATAACTATCCACCCATAAAATTTAGTTGAGTTCTTGTTATCTTTAATTTCCATGTGCTTTAAAACATTGCTCAGATAGTTTATCTCAAGATGTAAAAATAATGATTAATGTACCCATCATAAAGTAGAATGCATAAAAGCAATTTTTATAGCGCGTTTGCTTAGCTTTTATTATATCACTAACAATCTTTTTTGGAAAGTTCTTTCACAGCAAAGTCACATAAACTACTATGCAATTACTTTTAAAATAAATGTTTTTTTTTTTTGTCCAAATTATTTTTTAAATGTAAATAACTATTTGTGTATATTATCAAGCAAAGTAATGCAAGCTAATAAAACAAATAAACTAAGCCATTTTAATTAAAAATCAATGAAAAAATAAGAGAGATTTTCTAAAATGCATATATCAAACATCATCAATCTTTTCTCTACATATATAAAGACAGACTAAGTTAAAAATACAAATTATTTATACTTTGCAATTCTAATTATGAAGGAAGTATTTGATGCTCGATTAGAATTTATCATGCAATTAAATGAATAATCACCTGATTATATTAGTTTTTAAATAAAATATTGTGGAATAGTTTTTATTATAAGGCTAAACATAATCAGCACTGCAACATAATTTAGTTTCCTTTCATAAGTAATAAAACAACAGTTAGAACATCGTACCATAATAAAAATATTTAAATAATAAACTATTATCTAATTCAATATATTTGTTTACATTAATTTTCAATAGATCTATTTGCTGGAAAAGAATTTCTTTAAATTAAAGAATTTCTTTTTTCAGCAAAAAGAACTATTGAAAATTAATGTAAATAAATAAGCAGAATTGGATATTATCAGTAAACATTGAAAAAATGTAAATAAATGTAACAATAATTAAGAAGATTAATCATATGTTCCAAAAACATAGAACTGTATATAAAAGTATTATTATCTCATTTTATTTACATGTCTCATATTTTAGTAGGAAAAAATCTCAAAGTTAAAGTGGGAATGTAAAATAATCTTTCTACGTATTCCGAAAAAGTAGAAAAAAGAATAAACAAAAACAAAAATATATCATTATTAATAATATTTTCCAAATAGAACATTTTATATTACTAAAAGTAATTATGTTTTAGTAATTTCTATTATAAACAAAAAACATATCACAAATTAAACAATATTCAAACTATTTCTATAATTAAAAAAAGTTAATGAATTATTAATAAACTTGAGTGGGAATATGAGAATAAATAATTTATATTTATAAATTCTACAGTTTAAAACTCATCAATTATTTCATCACAATTATTTTTGTTATATTTATTCATGTATGAATTGAAAAAAATATAATTAGAATTAATTTTGGCTTACGATATATTTCTATTAATTTTTAATACATTATTTTTCTTTGATTTAAAATAATTACATTTTGCTTTTTACTCTACTAAGTGATAATATTTTACTTTTGAAAAAATTTTTAAGTATAATATTATAAATTTGAAACATAAATTTTAAAAATTATAATTGCTCTTGATATCCATAACTGCATTTTTATACTCAGGTAGAAGCAAATCATTTAAACTTTTTCAATTAAAATTTTTAAAAAAATTATATTTTGCTTTCAAACTTTTATTAGTATCATATTTTAATTCAAAAAGTAATCTTTATTATTATAATTTTTTACTATGATAATTTTGTATTTTATACTTTTAATTATACAAAAAGTAATTTTTTGTTTTTACTTTGAAAGTGAACTCTCGTATCCTCATCTGTATTAACAAAAGAAGCTAAGCCATGGTCAGTGATTGCAATTACTAATTTTACATTTTATTCTTAAAATTACACTTTTTTGTATATTATAAGCTTATATATTATTACAGCATAATTCTCTTGTTTCACAATCTTAGTAGTATTTTTCTGGCTTTTAACCAATTAAATGTTATTTACAAACATCTTAAAACAATATTTCCCTCCTGATGTGAAATAAAACTCTCTGAGATTATTCCTAATTTACTTCAACAATCTAGTATATCAAACCTTTTGTTAATTTCATGCATTTTCGTAAAGTATTTAAAGAGGTTTAGAGAAATTGAAAGAAGAAAAAAATACAAAAGTCCACAACTCTTGCAATTTTTAAGAAATTTTCGTGATTAAAAGTTTCATATATTTTTGGTCTTTCGGCTTTTAAATTTATTGAATAAAATTCTGAGTTATTATAGTTATAAATAACTAAATCATATGAGTATTTTATGTTCAAATAATCACAATTTGTTTCTTTTCGGAGTTACATGGAATATGTGAGTGCAATAGTTTACGAATATATCTTCTAAAATTTCTCAATAATGATATCTACAATATTTCCAAAACTTACTCTAGTGTTATTTTAATTTTTCTAGGATTATTAAATAAAAATAATGTATGAAACTTCAGTACGTTTAAAAATTTTTTTCATTATGTAAAATAATTTTATCAATAAATAATTTGTAGCAAATTTATTGTCTACTAATATATAATTTAATTATATTTATAATTGCGTATGCGTTATTTTTAAAACCAAATTTATTTCTCTATTCACCTAATTTTTGTATTAATGTGATCAACCGTTTTAATTTTTTAATAATTAATGTATATGAAATCTTTGAAGTTTCTTAGCTTTTAATATTCCTAATTCTAAATCATATTTAAAAAAAAATAATTTCTCTTGCTTTTATTTTTAGAGTTAAATATATACTGATGTATCAGAGGAAGAAAACGATAATTCTTGATTAGAGGGATATCAGTCATTTTGTATTTTATACTTTTAATTTTAAATAAATTTCTATTTTTTTGATAAAAAACAGTGTTTCTTGAAACAAAATTTATATACATCACAGTTTTAAATATTTTAACATTTGCCAGCCAACTAACACAGCTAAAACGAAGAAATTGAAAAATATGAGAAATATTATGGAAAAATTGGTGTTAGATAAATTTACTTATTATTATTGTAAAAACAATATTTTTGTGAAAATATTTATTTAAAAAACATTTTGTTCATTAATCTAAATCAGCATAATTTTACAACATTAAATTAATATAGCTATAAATATAAAAAATAAAAATCACATTTTTCTTTTCATTATAATTGTTAATTTTAAGTTTATAATGAAGATATTATGAACAAATACAAACTTAAAAAGGGAAATGTAAATTCTTAGGTATTCCATGAAATAAAATTTGTGAAAAGACTTATTCCAAGGAGAAAAATATAAGTTTAAGTAAATATTTTTTTTTATAAATGTGAATATAAGTCTGAAGTGAGAAACAGAAAATTAGAGAAAACAATATTTAACAAGTCTTTAGTTTGAAATAAAAATAATAGACTAAATATTACATCAAGGAATTTTCTTTTAAGTTACATGCTTCTAAATATATTCATAACAAAACATTTAGTTTTTAATAATCAAAGCACACTTCATTTTATACATAATGCAGTTTTTGGCATGTAAGATTTTTATAAATAACTAATCATATAAATTTCTACCTAACTGGAAACTTTGGTACATGTATACATCATAACTAAAGTATTTATTAAATGATGTAGATTTAAAAATAAATAATTACTGCATAATGTTACATATGTATTGAATTTGTTTGAATAAGACCAAATAAAAATTTAATTTATATATGTTATGGCCCTGCCCGATTTGATATTTATTGATATTTTAACATTAAATAATTCATGCAACTAAAGACAGTTTACATATTTTCTTAAAATAATTATCAGATAATTTTTGAGAATCGTAAAAAATTAAAAATATTAAATTTTTGATATTGACTGATAGAACCGTATTGCACAAAATAACAAACACTGAATTTTTAACTAAATAAAGCTTTACACATTTTCTCTTAAGATCATAATAATATCCTAAAGTAGCTTTGATTGATTAATTTATGTAAATTTAAAATACTTTTAATGAAAATTACGTGAATTTTAATTTATATCTGTAGAAACTAAATAATGTTATGTATTAAAAATATTTCTCTTAGAATCATTCAAACAGATTTTTCTTTCATAAACATGTCCATCAGCAATGAAATTTCAAATTTATGTACAGAATAATCTTAAGCCTAACAAATAATATATATAGCTAATGTTCACATAACTATGTACTTTATCAAAGTTTTATCTCTGAAGCCTTTGTAAAACTTAATATGTTATTTAACTTTTGATATTATTTGTAATAATCTGTACAGATTTGGTGTGTACAGTTATACATGTCAAAAATATTAAGGGGTTAAAAGAAAAGTAAAGAAAATCTAGCGTCCCATCTACATCTGAAAACAAAATCGAGAAATAGCATGAATAATAATCGGAATACAGAAAAAATAAACATCAGAAGAAAATCAAAGGAATTTGTTTCTGAGGAAACATTTGGTTCAACGCTAATAAAAAAATGTCATACATATTTAATAAAATATTTTTAAGAAAGGAAAAATATTTATTAAGATGTGCAATCCCTTAAAAAAAGCTAAGCATAAACACACCTATTTTATGTAAAAGGGACAAGATCATGGATAAGTTTATAAGAAATACTGTTCTATTCCTAATGAAGTGTAATGTACAACTACTGAACAATATAAAGACAGCTAGCTTGATTAAATATAAGCTGAG
>JAPDSC010000443.1:133512-153298 GCA_026290005.1 Latrodectus geometricus
CTACAAGGAAAAATTCTCTCTTGTGCTCGTACATGCCAAAACTTCAAAAGTACTGTAAAAAGAAGGAAGTAGTGGAAAGTGTTTAACATGGGGGTTGCAGCACAAGAAATCTATCGAGAGAGAAGGTGGCATGAGCCTTGAGGCATAGAGACAAACGGAAACAGTTTCCATGAAATCATTGATATTAAATTTGAAAGGAATTATCATCTGTTATTGATCTGCTCTTCAAAGAGAGCAATCACGTTGTACTTACAAGTGGGGGTAATTAGAAGAGTGTTCTTTTTGCACACAGACACGCTCTTAATCTATCATCATTTTTGGGGCGATTAGCGAGAAAGCCTTGTCTGTAGCTGCGAGTCAGAAACCTAGTGGCCTGTCTTTTATACAATATTCCAGAAAGAAGTGTTGAAAGGCCTATGCCCAAATTAGAATGAATGAAGTGTTGCAACATTTATTAATAAAGAATATTACTTTGAAATCTATATCTTTTTCTCCATTATGAGATGGGATATTAAATCATTGGGAATATAAATTGAAAAGAATTAATTTATTTTTAAAAATATTTATTAAGAAAACCATGTTAATAAATTTAATTTATAAACTGACTTTTTCAAAATTATAAAATGATTATTAATTTTATTTTTTTTTTTTTAAATAAGGAAATATTTATTTACATTATCTCTTCAAACTAATTAAAGAATAAAATATTTTTAAGTGGAGATTATTTTTTGAATTATAAATCATCCTGATTTGTAACATATTATTTACTATTATTATGAGTGTTGGAAATTTGGATGTCTATTATTACTATTTAATAAACACATAATCTTAAATACTTTACATATTCATCATATATGATTTTATATACTTATATTCAAGTAGATTGTTTTCCATTAAATTAATAAATCTAAGATATTAATTTACATTTTAATTTTGTGGAAACTGTGCCTTTCATTTTTACTAGGGATTTATATAAATAAAGTGTAACTTGGAAACAAACTATTTTTTATCAATACTTACTTAGAAGAGAATTTGCAATTGCATAATAATATGATTTGAAACTTAAAAAAATAATTTCAAAACTAAATTAAGGAAAATTGATAAAAGAAGATGTTTTCAATTCGTTGAGATATAATTGATCATAAATTAATTAATTATTCATATTATTTGTTTTTATATTTTATATATTTTAGATTAGCATTCATATTTTTAACTTTATACATTTAATACAACATTTGCATTATATATTTAATCATATTTTACTATCTATTATAATTAAATTAAATAAATTGTCAAACAAAAAAGTAAAAATTTAAAATTAAAAGTGAAAAAATTAGTATCTGCATTTTTTAACATTAATATTAAATTAAACTTTGCGATAATTAGAAAATATTACGCAACACACACACACACACACACACACACACACACATATATATATATATATATATATATATTGTATCATCAAAATCCAAAATTTTTTATCTGCACAATGAAAAGAACGGACATAAAATTAGAATAAAAGCAAAATGTAACTATGTAATTTATTTTTTACTCAATTATTTTTTATTAGAAATAATTATTCCAGGATATTTCTAACAACTTTTTAAAAAATCATTTCTAAAGAAGTATAAGGGATTATAAATCGTAATGCATTAATAAATAGCCATATCTCAAAACTCCACATCTTTAATGTTATTAATATAGTTCTTATTTCATAAATACTATAGCAAATAATATAATTTACGAAATTCGTTTTAATTTCAAACCTCCAAGCACATTTTTATCGTTATTTTTTTTTTAGCTAACATGCAATAAAATCACTTGCTATTAATTAAGCATACATACGTTTTGTGCGTTTGTTAATAATATTGAAAGCTAATTGGTATATTAACCGCGGAAATAACCAACAGCTTCAAAATTACTTTTTAAGGAATGAAGCATGATAAAAACCAACTATAAGAAATTAGTTGGTTTTTAAAGTCACCTATTTATTCCAGCTTTAATTAAATGTCGTTTTTCATTTAATTTAGGGGAATCAGACAATTTGATAGTATAAAGAAAGAGTAATAAAAATATAACTGTGAATCGAAAAAACAAAATGATGACGGATTAAAGATAGTACGGAAGTTCCAGGTATGACTCTCTTGCCATACCTTGAGTAGCAAGGAGGTCAGTGGATATAAATTCCCACTGAAAATGTTCAGGTGTGTTCAAGGAACAATGAACTTTGGTAAAATGTCTCCAGGCAGAACACGAGACAAGAATTATTCCTTCTAAAAAAATTAGAATCAAAAAAGCTTTTATATTGTCACTCGCTATTGTTTAAGCATTTATGTAACAGAAATGAAAGTAAAAAAGGAAGAATATATACGAATTTTTCTCGGTAACAAATTTTCTAATAGTTATTTACTGTCAAAGGTTTGAAATTGATTGTAGAATTCATTTTTAAATTACCTTCATTTCAAAGCATGATTTTTAATTAAAAATAAAGAGTTTTGTCCCATCAAAATCCAAAAAATTTTATAAACACATTTAATAATATGAAAGCAATGAACATATAAAGATGGAATAAAAGCAAAATGTAACTCAACTATGTAATTTATTTTATTTCCTCATTTAATTACTTTCTATTAGAAACAATTATTCCTAATATATCTGACAGCTTTTTAAAAAATCATTTCTAAAGAAGTATAAAGGAACATAAATCGCAATGCATTAATAATGGGCCAGATCTCAAAATTCCACATACTTAAGGTTATTAATATAGTTCTTACATCATAAATATCACAATAAATAATATATTTACGAAATTAATTTTACTGTCAGTCCTTCACACTTAATACACACCTCTGGCCTAGACGCACTTATCGTTATTTTGTGCTTGTATCTTCACACTTAATATAAACACACTTTTGTCGTTATTTTTTAATCAACATACAATAAAAAATTAAGATGCTTCATTCTTAAAGTTTTTTTCATCTATTTCTTTGAAATATGTTATTTTTAAAATATATATTCAATAGGTAAATTAAAGTTTATGGTTATTGGATTTTCTGTTGCGATATGTTATTCTCTGAATGTATAAAATGACTGCGCTTCATATTGCTAAAATGAAGCTTTTAAGGATAATTCCTATTTCAATGTTTTAATAAATATAAACTCGAAGATTACCCGTAAGGATTAAGTCACTTTATGCAAAAAAAAAATTAAAAACAAATATAAACAAATTTATAATAAATAAATTAGGCATAGAAAAAGGAATCAGACAAAAAAAATTTAAGTCATTTTTATATATAAGTGAATATAAAACTCTATAAATTCTTTTATTATAAAATATCTTGTAAATAAATATGATATGTGATTTGATTTGATTTAGTTATCACTCTAGAACAGGGGTGTGTATTAAATCGATCACGATTGACGGGTGGACATCCAAAGTATTTTGAGGTGACTATCTTTGCTAAACCTATAACGAGTACATTAAAAGAAACATTTATGGAACACCAACACCAATAAGACTTGAGCTCACAGTGACACTTAATTTGATTACAGATTCACGTATGTTCGTTACTCCTGAATTGAATACGTCTGCAGTCTATAATTGCTCGAAGATATTCAAATATTCAACTCTGTAATCTTGTGTTGATTATTTTTTGAAGTAAATATAGTAATCTGACATATTTTAAAAGAGAGGTACACAGGGGTAAAATAAGTGCTAGGAAAAAAAATGACTCACATACAATGTTAGCACAGTACGGAAAGAGTAGTTTTTTTAATAATAATAAATGTAGATTGTGTTTGCTGTGTATGTTACATTTTGTACTCTTAAAAGTAGAAAATGTTGAGAATCATTTCAAAACCATTTATGAAAGTTCTGATGCATATTTTCCATTGAAAAGTGAATTGCATAAATAATAGTTTAAAGAATCTAAGTCGCAATCGATAGGACAGCAATCATATTTTATTATACCCAATACTATATCAAAGCCTACAACAGTAGCATTTTTTGTAGGAATCATGTGTTACTAAAACATAAGAAACATTTTGCAGATGGAATAATGATTAAAAAAATCACTTATGGAAGACAACAATTTATTACTTGATTCATTCAAGAACAAAACGGAAATAATTTCCCAATTAAAGCTGTAAAACTCTCACGCGTTCTGAAGAAATGATGAATTCTAATCAGTTAACCGAAGATATTACTAACAGCTTTTGCTTTTCCTTGTAATTCGATGAATCTTCGGAGATTATTGACATTTTTCAAATTTGCATTTTTATAAGAATGGTTTTAAGGGTATAAATTTAAAATAAAAATTATTAACAATGTTACCTTTAAATAAGGAAATACGAGACGGAAATGTTTTCTACGCTTTTAAAATTATATATGGAGAAAAAATTCCTATTTATAAAGTTGTATCGATGACACCTGATTCTGCTCAATTAATGACCAGCACAGACAATGAATTTTGGCTATATGTATCAGATGCGATGACATGCCGCAATTTATCCTCTATCACCTGCATTATTAACCAACCTATCATTTTTTGTAAAATTATAAGTATTAGCATGCCATTGAAATCTGCGTGAAAATTTGGAACTCAATTCGAGAAAGAAGTATTAATAAAAAATTACTGACTTAATTTGAAATACTTATTTTTATTATAAATTAATCAACATGAAGTTTAAAAAAATAAATAAAGTCATCTTTGTATGGTAAGAAAATAAGGAAAAACAACTTTGTGAAATATTTTCGAATACACAGTGAAATAGGATTTGACCGACAGGTAAAACACATAATCCGTGTTACGATATTCACGCACCAGTTTCATTTTTTTTTTTTTTTAGATCGAGAGGTGGAAGAGAAACAAAGTAAAAAAATGACGATGAAGGGAGGCAAGTATAAACCATGTCCATATTAATGTCGCCATTTCTGATTGGTCAACCCCAGGCTAAAATGTGGCATTGACCTCGACGAAGCCTATGCGGGGCCGAAAGGCTTAGGTAGCAGGGTAGACAGGTAGGCAGACGTACCTTACTCAAATCGGCCTTCCGCTCTTCCACACAGGTATAAGGCGGGATGAACAGGTGAGTATTTAATGGAGCACAACCCACACCTTCCTCCACCCTCCAAAACGGAGCATGCCATGCGGTTTGTAACGGAAACATTTGCAGAAGGACAAGATAGATTTCCGATTATCGTACATCAATACTGCGATAAAGAAACGCAATTAGAAATAAAAATAATCTTACCGTGAGGAAATATTGGAAATAAACACAAGTCTGATTTGTCAAGAAAAGACCGTTAAAATTTATATATGAAAAACGTATTCTTAAAAAAATGGGAAATATGTACCTATTTTGAATTTGATAATTCTAAGGGCATTATTCTTAAGCTTTTTTTCATAGATTTTAATTAACTGAGTAACAATAAAAAATTCTTCTTCTTTCACCTTTAGCAAAATTATAAAAATAGTTTTGCTTACATTGTGAATTGCATTTTACATTAATTAAGCAAAAGTTTAAAAAAATAAATATCTCCTGCAAAAAATTATTGAAATATTAAAATATATTTCCCTTTGCTGTATTTAATGATTTGAAATATTTATAGTATATTCTATTCAGTATTTATATTCTTTTTTTCGCAAATTAACCTGAAATGAGCAACATCGAAAGTAATTTTAATAATAATTTTGCAAGACAAGGATATAATAATAAAAATTGATAGAGAGAGGACAGGTAAAAAAAATTGATTGTTAAAAACATAAAAACATACTCTGAAACATGTTTTTAATATGCAATTGAGATATTTTACTATTCAAACATTTTTAAATTTTATTTTTCACACAAATGTTTGAAATATATTCCCGAAGTAAAGACAGTGATGGATAATAAATAAAATTATTTCTTATAATTGTAAAAAAGAAATAATTTGATTTATAATCTTTTTAAAATAGAGTTAATATCTAAAATGATCAACAAATTGTGATTGTAACAATTTCTTATATAGCAAATAAAGTGTTAAAGTATAGATTCATTTAAAATGAATATTTTTTACTTCCAAATAGCTAAAAATATTCTTCCCAATGTAGGTAATGGTAAGACGAAAGTTGCTAAAGATAAGATTAATATTTTTAGATAATTCTTTTCATAAAATTATTGAAAACATCACTATTAATATTTATAGCTTTATTACAAATATGATTTTTTATTTTAAAACCATAATAAATTTTTAGATGAGTATATATTACTGTAAAGACCATTGAAATTTTTATAAAATATTTATGAATCGAATTATTTTCATTAATTCTTTATCATTGAGAAAAGTGTTGTAAGTTGACAACACTTTTCTCAATGATAAAGAATTGACTAATTGTTATGTCATACCAAATAAATTTTTATTTAGCACTTAAAGTCTAAGAAAATTTTTATTAAACATATCATATTGAATAAAAAGAAATAGCAAAAGATTGTTTTCGTTAGATTTACAGAAAAAACATCTATTAACTCTAACAATTTTTAAAAATAACGAACTACCTCATGTTAAATGCATCTACAGTTTTTTTCTGTAATTTCAATTTTGGGAGCATTTTTTGGTTGTTAAGATTCGAAGACGACAAATTTTAAGCTATCATTAGCTATTTTCATGTTATCACGAATTTTATGCACACGCGTACCCTGTTGAAATAATAATTTCAACTTATATATATCTTCAAACATTCCAACTTTTTTGATGTGATATTAAGATATATTTTAAATAAAAAAAATTGACTTCAAGGATTCAAATCTGAAATAAATATTTTATTCCAATGTCTAAAGTCTTCCAAAGTCCAACTTCTAAAGTCTTTCAAGAAACGCAGATTTCAAGAAAGACTTTAGAAGTAATAGTTCACTGTATTTTAAATATTTTTTAAATAGTTTTGTGGTACTGGATATTTTATTAATATTTATTTCAAAAGTTAAATTTAATAAACTGAAAAAAATAAAATATGAATTAAGCTCCTTTGCAACATTAATGAAATTCGTTGCATTTTTTTAATTAAATAAGATGCATTTTAAAAACTATAATTTGGGTATTTTTCAAGATGAAAAAATATTTATAATGATGTTAAATAATGTTTCTATTATTCATAATGAACAAAATATTTGCAATTTTGTTTTAATGTCATCATTTTCAATAAGAAATTTCAATAATGATCAGGATATAAGAATGATATTGCATATTTTTTCATAAAAGTTTTTAAAATCTCTGAAACTTTTTAACAATTTTAATTAATTTTTCTCATAATTTTTTTTGATGCTAAATAATTTTTCATAATCATTATAAATACTACAATTATTTGCGGAATCAAATTCGAACTTATTATACAATTAATAGAAAAATAACATTTTTACTAATATTATGTATAGAATTATTTTAGCTATTTAATGTTACGTTTACATTTAGCAGTTCCAACTTATTTCACAGTTTATTTTGTTTAAAAAAAATACATTTCTCTTTAAATTTCATTTATTAAACCGCAGTTTACTATATAACTTGTTTGAAACGCGGAGGGAAAAGTTTTGTCATAAATATGACAACTGTAAAATAAAACAATTTTGACATATTTAAAATTTTCTAAATAATTCAAAAAAAATTTTCTTTGTAGCTTCATATCGTATTGTACTTATATAAAGGAAGTATATTATAATTTAATACTTGTTTTGTTATCGAGTATAAATATTTTGAATATTTTTCCTCTAACTTGTTTCTGATAAGTACTAAAAATGGAATTCGTTTGAAGATATTGCAAAAATTTCACTAAAAAAATTAAAATATTTATATTTCATTAAAATCAGAGTAAGTTATTTCTAAAAGTTTGTCTTAAATATTGGTATAAATTATGTTTAAGAATACAATGACAGTCTCAATTTACTTTAAGTTTACAAGTTAGAGAAATTAATCCTTGTTAAATATTTATACAGAATATTTTTTATATAATGCTAACCAAATGTTTATGAGAAATTTTATTTTAGAATTTTTATTATACTTTTCTAGTATTTATCTGCATTAAAATGGTATTAAAAATTTTTAAAATCTCAGCATACAATGCATAGAATGTAATATGTAAGATTATTTTGAGTTTAATATTATTTGTTCATTTAAACTTTGATCGTATATTATTGAGTTTATATCTGAATCTAATAATTATCAATACGACATTTAAGTACTGATAATAATAGCACTAGGAATTTTTTGTTTTTAAGTTTAAATATGTATTCGTCTTGCTTAGAAGTGAATTTTTTTTATAACAAAGAATTAGTTTCCGTTAAATAAGGGTATCTACCATAATATACTGTTAATGCTTTATTCAATACAAAACTTATTACTCATTATAATGCTGACCAACAGTGTAAATCTCTGTTTGTAAAGAGGCTTAGGAACAGAAAAATAGTATTCCAATATTAACATCATTTCTTCGACATCAGTATTATCGAGATACTGCATCATGGTCGAGTGAAGGTTTCATGAGGATAATTTGAAGGAAGTTAATGATCTTCTGATGGAAATGACTGGCCTAATTGACCTCAGAAAGTCCGTAATAAAAGTCCACTGATCCCAGCCCTTGTCTGGTACATGTTCGTCTTGTTTCGCTTTTAAAACTTCGTAAAAATGAATATTTTTCTAATTAAAAGGTTTTTTAGGCGCTATTATTAACATATAGATCCTATAAGGAGTAATAATGCTACAACTCTGAGAAGAGAAAAACATATCACAATTCTATAGCCTTACTTGGCAAGTTATCGCTACCTTTGTGTATTTGAAATCTATCATTTCATATAGATAAGAATGTTACATAATAGTAAATTTAGGATGGAATTGATTAGGTACCAAGAAATCTTAATTTCTTCATAGATGTAGCAACTAAATAAGCATAATTATTGGTAATGTACTGTCAGTTTTTTTTCAAACATTTCGTTTTACAATCAATTTACCATCTGGAAGTGATGATAAACTGAATAAAACACCTAGCATACTTGCAGTTTACATAACATGAAATGGGTAATATTTTATCATATTTCTAATTTTATGAGAAAATGCTAACCTCTAATAATTTTGTTAAATAATAAGGGATATAAATTCAATAGACTTAAGAACTGAACTAAAATCTTTAGGTTTAATAATTCAATTACTTTATTTCTAACAAAGCTTTTGGAAGGTAGTATGGATGATTTTTGATTAATAAGCGATTTTATTTAAAGAGCATATAATATATAAGAAAGAGAATTAAATATAATAAAATAATCTATAAACATAATACTCTTTCTCCAAAATAAAATAACTGTTTGACTGTCTGTAAATTTTTTAACCATTATTGTTTCTATGAATTATTATGGTCGCTTTTAATGAAAAAAATTGTATATTTGATAAAAAAAAAAGAAAATGTTACACTTAAAAATAAAAAATGGTAAATTATTAAAATTACTCTGAGAACTTTCTAAAAATTAAAATACTTAGAATGATTTTATATAATGAAGAATATGGTACATTTTTAAAAGTTATATAATCCCTTACAGTAAAATTTAATAATATTTCGTGATACTTCCATTATTTGAAAATTACAATATCTCCATATTAAAATGAGGGCAGTAATTTTAAGGAGAGGCATTTTCCCGCCTTTTACCTTTATTTAAAATAGCTCTTCCGAAATTCGAGCAGGAGAAAAAGTGCCCTTTTATATAAAAGAGCAAGAACGCACGTGCCGTTCAAAAACAGGGATTAAAATTATGACCCGTGTCCACCAAATGAAACAAATAAGCGTGTCACGAAATCTTTTTTGAATCTCTTCAGCTATGAAATACAACTGCTTCAATGAAATTACGACGCAGACTAAGACGCAAAACAGTATTTCTTCCCACGGGTGAACATACTTAGCCTAACTCAAGGAGAATAAATGTCTTCTACTATCCACTACCCCACATGGAAAAAGCTTAGACATTTTATTCTTATTTATTATTTTTAGGATCACGAGACCAGCGAGTCTCAAAACTAATTTACTTGCGGTCTACGGAGCAAAAGTAACATATCTTTGTAGGAATTTTTTAAACCAATGATAACTAGCGATAATGTACCGCATTTATACGTCTGATCATCCATCAAGAAGGAAATTTCTCTTGTGCTTATATCTGAGTTGTTATCAATGGAGATCTCAGTGATAAAAACGGAGAGTTTGTCATTCATGTAGCTTATCCAAAAGTAATATGTATGTACAGAAGGAAAACACAGAAAGAATCTGAAAAGCTCTTAAAAAGCTTGAAAAATTGCATGAAATTATGTGGATCAGAATATTAAGTATCACTATAAATCATAAGAATATTTTCGATAAAATTTAAAGATTCCTATTTGCGTTACAATCTCGTATCTTACTTTGTATACATCGCTTAACTGTAAATGAATCTAAGAATAAATTATAATTATATTAAATTATAAAAATTTATTCTCTGCCATTTTTAATACATTAATTATAAAATTATTTGTTTTATTAAAAAGTTATAACTACATTTTTGATACTCGAAAAAAGAAAACCCTTCTAACTTCTGAGAGGAAATTTTAGTATTTCAATTTTTAATAATAAATATAGAAAAAGAATAAAATAAATATTTTTTTGAAGAATTTCTAAGAGTTTTGATTGAAATAATAAGACATATTTATCAACACTCAATAAACATAATAAATATTTTAGATAATTTCTTGTTTTTTAATTCCTGGAAAAATTCCAAAATGTATAAAATAGGATTTTTTTTAATATTATGATTTTAATAATATATTAATATCAATAATAGGTTAACATTTAAAAATGTAACTTTTCTTGATATTTTATACATTACGAGTTTTAGTTTATTTGTGTCAATTCCTTAATTTTAGAGCAATGAAACACTTATTTAGCAAAAGACCTATATATGCACATAAATATGTAACAGAATATAGATCCCCTAGAAATATTGAACTTTTATCAAACTTCTTATCATATGAAAATAGAAAAGTAATTAGAATAAAATATGAAAATAAAAAATTAAACTTTCTATTGACATTGAAATTCATTCAATCCTTGATACCTTTTTCTAATAAAGTTTAATTTTTTCCTGGTTTGTTTGTTTGAAATTTACGAATCTATGGAGAAAGTTAAAAACTTTGAAAGTTGTTTTATGTTGTGGTCGAAAATTGTCTTTCGATGATTTTTACTGATGTTAGTCTCTCAAATAATATGTCCCACGCCCTCAACAAAGTGAAAATAATAAAAGTGCAACAGTATTTACTAAATCTCTTTAATAAAAGAGCAAGCTCATTGAACATTCGAGAATAGAATAGTACACAATACTACATGCATTATATTATTCCAATTTTGTATTATTCTCATTTCCTTCTAAGAGGAAATTACACACTATACCTGTTTCAAATCAATGATATTGTACCTCCACTATAGGTAATCCCAACATTATCTTATAAGTTGAGAAGAATAGCTTAAGTTACTTCATGACCTAATATTAATGCAAAATATAAATGTAGTTTATAAATTCAAGTAAACATGTAAAGTATTTTTGAAAATTTTATTCAATTTACCACAACAATTATCTATTTTGTCAATTTTATTTTATAAGGTGTGCCATAGATTATCTATTTAAATAGTTAAGAGTACTTAAAAGTAGAAAATAAATATATGTAAAAAAATATTAAAAATCTAATGAATATAGAATACAAAAGCAATTAAAGAGAAAAAGTTTTGTAATATAATTTTGGAAAAGATAGTTAAAATAAAATCTATATCTTTTTTATATGGCTATCATGATTAATAATGCAATAAAAATAAATTAAAATCCATCGTAAATATATTACTAAGTAGATGAAGTGGAACTATTTTAAACCAAGTTTAAAAATTTCAAAAATAAAAATATTAAAAATTTGAATTTTTTTTAAAAATTTACTTTATAATAATTTTATAAAAAGTTTATTATTTTACAAATTTTCAAAATATTTTATAAAGTTAAATTGTAACATTTAGAAAACAAATTCTAATCATGTCTTTCAAATATGTCCATAAATACTTTTAGATTTTAGAACTTAAAATAATTAATTTTATTTGATCAAATTTCCTTAATCATTCTGCAATGGTTTATAATAGAATAGCTAATGTAAATTTTAAATAAATAATTCCCTAAAATTAAACTATAAAGTAACACTGCTAAGAAAAAGTAATGAGAAATTATTAAGCGTGTTTAGAATTAAAGACAGGATGTAAGTCTGCGGAAAATACCTCGTACGCGCAATAATTTAGTCAGGTTTCAAAGATAAGATCCGACAAACTAAAAGCCGCTTTCCCATCCTTGCGACCACATAAATCCCAGGATACTTTGTCGTAAAGTTAAGTCTTTATTATAGCTGTTGAAAAACTGTATGAAAAATAAAGAAGTTATAAGGACAGCTGACACATCGGAATAATATATATGGGAGAAGGTCAGAATCTTTAAGAATATGAAAATAATCTCAGAGATATGCTTCTTTAGCTTACAGTTGGAATTAATTTCTATTTCATGTAGATTTAAAGCGAAAATTTCTATGCAAAAAATTTTTATCGATTTTTTTGATAATTTAGAAATAAAACTGTGGATAACTGGTGTTTTGGTATGAAATAAATCATATAATAAAACTTTTTTTAAAAAAGAGAATGAATTATAAAATACGATAAAATTTGTACTATTTTTTTTATCTCAAAAATTGAATTTAAAATATTTAATTCGTTTGTTTGGAAATCTTTTTTATTTGAATTAGTATAAAAAAAAATTCTATGATAAAACTTAGTTAGATTGATGTTGATCCGAAAAAAATTATGAAAAGAAAAATTATTAACCAAAATGAAATCTCGGTTTTAAATATTTTGGGATCTAGGAACTTTAAGAACTATTTAGAATATTTTAAGAATAAGAAATATTTTAGAAAATCATATTTAAAATGTATTGAGAAACGAAATTCTGTCAGTCTCTACCACGGTTTAAGTATCTGTGAGTAGATGTCATGTTACCAATATCAACCATTAGGCTAATTGCCAAAGAGTTATATTAGTATTAATAAGTATTATAAGAGTATTATAAGTATTAATAAGAGTTATATTAGTATTAATTAGTATTACTATAAAGTATTAATAGTTTTATCGATTGTCCTTTGATCTTTGCCAAATATAAAAACTCATAAACATATATTATTATCCTCAATATATCGTATATTATCGTCAGTTTCAAATTCGAGAAAACAAAAATGTTTAGTGGAGATGGTTGAAGAGATATATTTTATTTTAAGACTATGGAATCGATTCTAATGAATAACGAATGTTAAACATTCTTCAAGAAAAGGTTATTTAAGTATCACCACAAACAATGGTGCTTAAAATAACTGTTTAATAATTCGTCAAGAAAAAACAGAACATCGGCCTCAAGAATAGTTTTTTTTTCTTTCTTTTTTCTTACCAGACAAAATATTTCAAGTCAATCAATCCAAATTAGATTTCATTATGATAATTTCTACTTACTGAAATCGATGATGCGAATTCTGTTGATTTCAAAACAACATGAAGACTGAAAGTGAGCTTCTGATCATCAAAATTGGTTAGAAATAAATAAATTTAGTTAAGACAGTTTACCAACAGATATTATATTACCAAGCAAATTTTGATATGGAGAAAAAGGAGTACGATATAACTTTATAATTATTCTGAAAATATACAATTACAGGCTAGTTAGTTAGATGGTAACAGCTAGAATCAGTGTGAGTGGACTCACAAAGTTATTTATGATTCTAAAGGGAAGTTGCGCTGTCTAAAGAGATCTACAGATAAATATTAAGACTTCATGTTTAATTTTGCTTAGCAGCATTTATGGTAGACGTATAAAATAGGACATGTTTTCTTGTTTATTTTGTATTTAAAAATTTAACATTCCCATAAAAATATTTTTTGATATTGCGTTTCTTCACATAAATATTCCTAAATTTAATATCTTGCATAATTGAAAAATATAAACATTAAAGGAGTAAACAAAGATGTGTAGGAAACTGCTAGTAACAGTTTCCTGCACATCTTTGTTTACTCCTTTAATGTTTTTCAAAAAATATGAAACAAAAATTTATAAATAGACTGCCTTAGATTTTTCTCATTAAGTACTGAAGAACTGATTTTTTTTATATACTAATGTTATTAGTTCACAGAGACGATAAAATCTTAAAGGTAAATATAATGAAAAAGGCTAAATAATATAATTCTGAGCAAATGAGAAAATCAGTAATTGTTTAATTTCCTGCACAATAAATTAATTTTAAAAATCTTTATCAGAAGCACAATGTATACATCCTGTGGTATATAAACTTAACGGTAAATTTACAATACGAGGAAATCAAATTAAACAGCGTTTTTAAAAATCTGCTGTAATTTTTAAATGCAAATACATACTATAGGTATTACTTACTACACATTCTATAAGTAAAAATATATAATTTTAGAAATTTATATTCGAAAGGATTTTAGCTAGATTTTGAAATCTTCAGAAAGAATTAAAAGAAGTATACTTATGAATATTTACATAACTATCAAAAGAAAAACTATGAATATCTTCGAACAAATTTATTCTCTTTGAACATGTTAAAGTCGTGTAATCAATAGCTATAAATTTTTAAAATAATATTTTCAACAAGTGGAAACCAAAAGAGAAAATATGTTTCTATTAAAAACTATTACTAGTATTTTACAATGTATATTTCTCTAGTTTAATTTATTTTACAAAATTTAATGAACTCTTCATTTATTCAGCTTTAATTCACCGAGATTTAAATTACAATGGGATTGCAAAAAAAGTAAACAAATTTTCTCCATTCATTAAAAATGAAAATACTTTTTAAAATTTGCTAATACTTAAAAACACAGATAGAACGGAAATTGAGCATTTTTCATACAGAACTTTTACATAATCTAGTTTTATGCAGTCATATCTGAAAATAGTTTTAAAATAGTTTTTGTTTCAACAGCTTATAAACAGTTCAGATTACGATCGGAACTGCAAAGCTGTCTTTGAATAGAAACAAATGATTTATTTCACATAAAAAATTCCTTGTTTTAAATTAAATATTCATATAAAAGCAAATCTTTATAGGAAATTAAAACTTTATTATGAAAAGAATAAATGAGTTACAAAAAATTAATGCTTATATTCAATTTCAATAAAGCGAAGAAATCGTTAGAACACCATTAATTTTTATTCTAATTTCATTACTAATACATTCAACAGTAACTTTATTAATGTATATTTATAGTTTAAATAATTGAGAAGTTAACATATTGAAACTAAATTTACCAATCTAAACTTGGCGGATTTTTTGGCTTGAATAATTTAAACATGCCCAAACTTCTTCAAACTTTTAGTGATTTTATATATTTATTCTCCTTACTTTATATGGTATGAAAAATTTCATTGCTCTTTAGAATATTTTATGCTAACTAATAAGCTATATATACAAGTTTGGCTAACTCTAATTTCATAATATTTTTAACATGTATATTTTTTCTCAAGTATTCTTCATTTACGTTAGTTATTTCTCATAAATTTATTTGCATATGAAAATAAAGAAATAAAAGTACTAAAGAATAAAGGCCGAATATGGAATATGTAACTTATAAATGTGTAAGTACAATATTTTGCATTACATGTATTACCTAAAAATATAATCAATTCATGTCGATAAATAGCTGTCTCAATCACCATAATATAGTTTGAAAAGATAATTAATGTAAATTTTTAATAGAACTTTATGCAGAAAATGAAATTTTTCTAAAGTTAAATTGAAAAATGTTATTACCTATCACAAATTGAATTTTACAGAAGGCGTACAACAATATAGCTGATGTACAATGCTTTTAAAAAAAAATCACTATTTCATGGCAAAATTTCAAAGAAAATTGCTCTTTTAAATTAATTTCCTTTTTATATTCCGACATTTAAAATTTCCTTTTTACATAAGTAATATTATCAATTTTATAAAAACCGATATTATCGTTTTCCATAAAATTATTTTAGAAGAATTTTTATTTTTATTTCAGTAATTCTATTAATAAATATCATTTATATCATTTGTGATCATTTATATCGAGTAAATTATTTTAATTTACTTTAATAATTTTATTTTTACATTATATTTTACTTAAGAAATATCAGTTGTTTCAGTTTAATTAGAAAATTAGAGCAATAAAAAAAGAATTAAACTTCTACGACAATTACAACGTATCAATTTACAATCCAAATATGTTTAAAAATTAACATTTTATTGTAACATACCTATATTTCATGTAACCTTTTGTTTTATTTTTTCTTTCAGTATAAACTTCAATTTTTTTCTCTTTAATGTTTTGTATTCAATTTAAACTTATAAACATGAAAATGTTTAGAACTCGTCTAACTTTGTAATCATATCTCACTTATTGCCAGATGCATATCTGCTGCTTTCTTTTGTTTTTCTATTTCTTTCGCTATCGTCTGCTATTTGTCGTTTGGCAAAGATCAGCCCCCGGATAAGAGATGCTCGGCATGTTGCAAATGGCTTCCTTTGTCGTGGGAAGCGCATGTTTGACTGCCGTAATGATAAATTGACTGAATGTGTTTGGGTCATTTGTTAAAGAATCAAAGGGCAAATCGTTTCGGCACGAAAAAGGAAAAGTTTCGATCAGACAAATGACTGTCTCAGATCTGGTTATAGAATAAAAGCATTTTTTACTGTCCAAAGTGAAGGAAAAACTCAAATTGTTGCATTTTATTTGTCTTTTTCTTCTTTTTTTCTAATTTATATTATTAAAAAAATAATTTAATGAAATATTTCAGATTTTCAGAAGGATAAAATATAGCAAATAAAAGTGATGTAAATAAAAGCAAACAATAACAACATATTGATTATTTTAACAAAGTAAGCCTTTAAATTGTGCTGAATATGGAATTTTTTAAAAAATTATTCATTTGTTGCTGAATTTTTATATGAAATAAAATATTTCCATAGAACAAATGGAAAACAAAAGTGTCAAGTATTGAAAATTTCCATAATAAAATATATTTCATGCATATTATTCACGTTATTTTTACCGTATTTTTATTTTATTAACTACTGACCTTACACATTATTTAGTTGTTTTTTCTGTGGTCATTTTCTCAAATAAAGACTATTTTTTAAGAGATTTAGGACTTAAGAATAAAACTTTTAGGGAGGTCAGTGTTGGAGAATATAATCGATGATATAATAATAAATAAGAAGGTCTCGTTGAGACGATTTAAGCATTTTGAGAGGATCTATGTAAATCTAGACATGTTGTAAATTCACAGGGCTTAATATTTCTCTATTGGCGCAATGTGGATCATAGGAGAGTAATTACTCGAATATTGAGAGCCATAAAATTATATAAGCTGAGTTACTGTAATTAATAACTTTAAAAATAAGTAAAAATATATCGTAGTTTGATCAAAATTGTTTAGTTTCATGCTTATTGACACATTAACTTCATAATTTCTTTCAAGAAATTGCATGCTTTTTAAGATTTTTTCATGGCTGCTTTTATTAATATTCTTGCAATATTGCATTGAAAAATAAATGTATTAGTTTGGTGAATATCCGATAAATAGAATGTGAATTATAAGTTCCAAAATAAATCAAGAAACATCAAGCAAGATCTAAATTTTTAAAATTTATTTAGTTTTTTTATAGAAGGATGGAAAACGAAGTATTTTGGAGCCTGTCTTTCCATAGCAAAGAAAAAAAATGTAAGAAAATGATGACGCACACATATTCAAGATAATTTTAAGTGCATTAATTTAAAAAATAAGATCTAAACTGTGAAAAATAAGTATTATAAGATATTATATGTTATTGACTGTGTAAATGTTTATTAACTGAAACACTGTATCATTTATGAAAAAACACATAATAATTAGAATTTATTCATAAAATTCATATTAAATATATGATTAATTTAAACGAATGAAAATTATATAAAAATATTTTTTAAATTTTATATTTGATTTTGTTATAACAAATTTGCTAATGTTGAAAAAATTCTTTTTAATTTTAGTATGTTTTTGTTTGAGTTCGTTAATTTTGGTTAAAATAATTAAATCTACTATTGTGAATATATTGCGAAGATATCATTTAAATTGTCATGATGTATAAAAAAAGTTAACCCGATACAAACAATTTATTCAAAAAATATTATAAGACAACAGAAATATGTAAGATGCAATCACAAACATTTCAGGATTCCTTATAGTTACGCTTCTCAATAAATATTCTTTTAGACTCATTTGATGCGAAACTCAAATCTATTTTTACTTGTAATATATGTGTACTTTTTTGACGCAAATAATTCAATATTCTATTAGAAAAATAAATTTACGCTTCAAATAAATAATTTTCCAATGAATTTCCAAATCAATTAAATAATTCTTAAATAAATCATTGAATAAATGCTTCACTTTTATTTGACTGTTAACATACTTCCAAATGTGTATTACGTTATCCAATACACCCATACTGCTGTGTACGACAACATACTACAAATACAATGTGTTATATTTTTTTATTAAAACGATAACTCACCTTTTACTAATTAGAAAAAGCTTTAGTTTTGTCAATATGTTTAGTAAAATCTTTATATTTTTATAAAAATAATTGCATTAGAAATTGGATTAAAATATTAACACTAAAACTACCGAAAGGGGTCATTTGACCCATTTTCCCATTAATTTTGCCGAATAAAAAAAATCCCCGGTATGTTTAATGTTAAGTAATTGCATAGAAATCAGCAAAAATAATCAAAAATGCATTTGAAAAATCTAAGTTTTTAAGAATTATTAATAATACGCACGCAGTTATAAACAATGACTAAGTCAATAAATCTGATGAAGCATTACGGAAATCTGTAAGAATAAACTTCAGTTTTAAAAAATCAAATACAAAAATTTAAGACTGCAATATTATCATAACTAATATAACACAATAATATTATCAGACTACAATATTATCATAGCTTTTAAATTTTTTGTATAAAATGTCTCTACAAACAAATGAAGTTAAATAAGTCTTATGTGCTTTCTTTCAAAGAAAAAGAATACTTAAAAAAAATGTAATTCCATCTTGGTTTGGTTCTGTTTTCCCAAATGCATAAACACCCACAGCAGGTCTAGTTAAACAGTCAAATTCATCGCCAAATGTTCAAAGAGAAAAATAATAGGGAAAATAATGTAAGGACAAGAAACTAAGCTAACATCATTAAACAGACCATTGCAAATTGCGAGTGAAAGCTGAAGAATGTTTCCTTTTTAAAGGCTTGCTTTAATTTTAAATTTTCATTTTCTAGGTGCGAACGTGACAGCTTTATTTCTCACCAGACCATACCGCTTAACAGACAAAAAAAGTAAATAATAGAAAACTTTCAAATCGGTGAGCCGTAAATGGAAGACATTGAAATACAATTACAATGTAGCAAAAAAAGTGCGGAAAAAATTAAACCTTGTTTAAAATGTTATCTTTCTCTTTTCAATTTTCACTGCTTTTATTTCGAAACATGTGCTTTTTTTTCCCTGTAGAGAACGATGATTATTCTTCATTCCATCTACTCTGGAAATCAGTAAAGGCTCATAAGATTGAGTTGAAAGCTCATTTCAGATTCAAAGAAATATATTTTATCTGTTTCATTCAAATGCATATTGTTTTTAAAATAAAAAAAAA
>JAPDSC010000443.1:153698-175432 GCA_026290005.1 Latrodectus geometricus
ATATATATATATATATATATATATATTGATTGATTGAAGATTTTTATATTTCAAGCACAGTAGAATCCCTGTTCTACAGTACAACATTTCGGAGGCAATACCGATCATGTTCTTGAAAAACTATGCTCGAGCCATAGTTCGTCTAGACAAGGACGAGGGTTTTTGATTAAAGTATTTGAAAACTTTCGATGCGGCTACTTTTGATTACCTAGTGAAATTTCCTGCCTTGGAAATCAAGCGCCTTGCTAAACAGGCTTCAAAAATAGGTCCTTTTTAAAATAATCAAAGACATATTTTCCATTTCATTTAATTTATTGTTAAATGTACTCTTATACCGTATTTACGCAAACGTTATCATGAAGTGTAACCCATGTCATAAAAACATTTTCATATTTCATTCTCATCAAGCATTTAAATGAGAATTATAATCTATATATAGTACTATGTAGAATCACAATAACTGCAAAAGTGATGCAACACGACATGGCATGGACTCGAATAATGCTTGAAAGTACCGTTAGGGCAAATATCATCATGAAGACAATCCATAAAATCCATAGCAGAGCTAGGTGTTAGAGACCTTTTCTGAACATCTAACTGCAAAGTATCCCACATATGCTCAAGAATGTTCATCTCAGGGGATTTAATTAGCCGATGGAAGGGTTTAAAATCAGAAGAATGCTTCTCGAACTCTTAAGAAATAGTAAACTTCTATGTGTCGAGTGTCGCATTCCCTTGATAGAACTGTCATCGGAATTCACTACTGACAAGTCTGAACATAAATGATCTAACAGAATACTTTCGTATCTGCCACCTGCCAGATTCATCGCTAATAGTATCAGGGTTCCTGTATAACTACACTTACACGTATTTTGTGTCATCGCAGAGTTTCCCTAAATTGTAATAATTCGCTGTTGACATGTTGTGTCCTGATTCTTATATGCCCATCCGCTATATGCAATGGGGAATGAAAATCGTCCCTAGACTAGGTAAGGTGTTTCTAACTATCAAAAGTAATATAGTGATTTTAATGGGTCCAAGCAAGGGATAGAGATTTGATCAGTGCAATCAAAAATACTTCTCCTACGAGCCTTTCAAAATTTATATCAAGAATACTCCATTAAACTGTTCACATGTTGACAATTGTTCTCCCTCCAACATAAATTGGCAGCAGTTTAAGGAAGAATCTTATCAGTTGATAATTAAGTTTTTTCCGGCCACACCGTTAAAGACCACTCCATGTTTTATCTCAGATAATTGATATTCACAGTTTAAAGCAAAAATCCAAATTTCTTATCAACTTAAGAGATGCTACATCCAATCTTTTGTATGATAATTATAACATTGCGTTCAAGGTCACTTAAGCCTTGACAGTTAGACAGTGTTGCAGCAATAAGAGATCTGACTAATTTGCCAAACACCTGTTGCTTTTCAAAATCTCTGCTGACCACCGATTGGTTGAATAGCTCTATTATTCTATACCTCATCCGTATCGTTTTTTCTGACCCTAGAATGGGAATAACTACACATATATGTAAGTATATATACTGACAGCACTTTTTACTGGTATTCAAGCACTATGTACAGGCTTAATTATTTTATACTCAAATATTTATTTGAATTATTTATTATTATAAAAAATATTATTTTATTCTTAAATGTTATTAAAATAAATTAATGTTTATCTAATTATGGAATGGGACACAAATGTATTGTCAAAATACTTATTTTGTAATAAATTATTTCAGTCAAGTATATAAATATTTATGTACTGTTTGGAAGAACATTTTAGAATATCATGTCTAAAGTAGTTTAAGTTTAAAAAATTATAATTTAAAATGAGTGAGAAAAAAAAGATTTTCAAATCTTATCTGTATGTTACATAAAATTTAAAATCTTTTTTCAATAAAAAAGAATTTTTACTAATTTTTGTTTTCCAAACCCAAATATATGCATATTAATTGCTTTACTTTTATTTTCCTTTATTTATTAGTTTTTCATAAATTTATTGTACATTTGCAGAGAGTTTATTTTTAAAAAATGAAAGAAATCAATATATATTAAGAAAATGTTTGGTCAAAACATGTTTTATATTGCGTAGACCAGAAATAAATGCAGTGAAGCAGGGGCAAATAATTTTCTTCTTAACAAAAAATTTCTTTAAAAAAGTTTGTTTTCTAAAAAATGATGCATACTATTTCTTTAATCAAAAAATTAGTTTAAGTTAAAGAAAAATAGAACGTCATTACATTGTAATGTCAGAAAAAAAAACTTTTATTATTAAATATTGTTTTAAATAGTCGTAGACATCACAAAAATAATTACGTTAACTTTTGCAATCAAAACATGATCTGGTTCCATTTGAATAACCCGAAGAACATTATTTAAGGCATCAACAAACGAAATTTAACTTCAATCTAAGAATAAAACTATTTTTGGTTTCAGATATTTGAGGATAAAGATAGATGGATGTGGTTGTCTTTTACAGATTCAAGAGAGGGTTGATTTTAACAGTATCAAAGTTTTACTTATGTCAGATTTGCTTGAATCTGCATGCTTAGTTTGATTATCCTTCCTAACAACTGTAATTTCTATTAATTGATTGAACTAATTTAAAAACTAATCAAAGCATATTATGACAATAAATATAGTAATGAAAAAATATTATTATCTAAAAAAATGTAAACAATATTTCAATTTTCATTTTGATTCTTAAAGAAGTATTTCACAAAGAAAGGGTTGAACATTTAAGTGTTTTGTTGTAAATGAATAACTAACTTGAATAATTTTTCGATGATTACGTTTTCATACAAAGATTAATTTCACTTCAACAATTAGCTTGAAATTGATTCCAGATATTACAAACAATGCAAGGGAGAATCAAAGCAGTAAAATGAATGCCAAAACGTTTACAATTCAGTAATCAAATCTGGTTTTAGTTGAATAAAAAACATCTTATAATTACTTGTAATAAAAGAGGGATTGAAATACCTTTGGAATGGTTCATTGTCCCCAGGTTAAACAATTCTCTTCAGAGTGAAAGATCCCGGGTTCAAACCAAGCTTAAATTTAACAAGAGACGGATATTACACTTTTTTCAATATGCATATTTGTTGAAATGGGTTCTTAAGAGTTTTCTGGCTTTCCTCTTTTGCCATACTTAAATATACCCAACTATCTATGAATAGTCTTCTTGGAAGGCAATTTACCAATAGATATTAAAACGTCTTACAGATAGAGCAGCCTTAAATTATTAGATTGGCTATTAAATGGTGGCAACATATCTTTAGAAGAATAATTTTCCTAAAGAAAAGTAACAATATTTTTTAATAACAACGTCATTTTGATTTCAAAACAAATTAAAATAAATGCTAAAAATTTAGTCGTTTCTAAACTTCTCTATTTAAAATATATTTGTTAAAATTTTCAAAAAAAAAAAAAAAAAAAAAAAATAATACAAATAAGACATTTCTTTAAATGAAAACTTAGAAATTTTTTGTTCATTATCAGTCACTGAAAAGAAAATTTACAAATAATGTGTAATCCATACTTTTTTTCATATATTTTGACAAACTATTTTGATACTTTTTGTATAATGCAAAATAAATCACGAAAGAAATAACCAAAGTATACAAAATATTTTATAGATATTCAATGCACAGTAAATTTAGCATATTTATTGAATTGTTACTTCTACCGCAAATGCAAAAATATATTATTTGATATATTGTTAAACTTATTATGATGGAAGAATATGTGAACATCTATAGAAGATAAGGATTTTTGATTTCCCTATTTTGCTAATAAGGAAAAATGAGAATTCTGCTAATGATTGTGTAAAATTCAAGAGAATACGAAAAGAATGCAATAAATTCGAGTGGCATTAAATTCTTGGCTACCCCTTATAAGTTATTTTTAAGAATTGCTCTTATTTTCAATCTGTAGCTCTGGATTTTATGACTAACTCAGAAACTCTATCATCTAAGTGAAACTTCAATTTCCTGTTTTATTTGTAATCAATTAAAATATAATTAACAAATTAAGGAAACTATTTTCTTTGATGAGAATTTATTGTTTTTTTTTTCTACATGTGTTAAATCAACGTCTTCTAGCATAAATTATTGTAAATCCAAGAAAAAGAAATAGAAAAGTTGCTTCCCCTTGAACACATTTTAAACTGTTTTCAAGGGTGTGTGTTGTTTTTCCCTTAGAGTTGCATAATAGGATTCTATTTATCCATAACTCTGTTAAGCAAATAAAATTAATTTACTACCTTACGCAAATAACATATGTGTATTTGTATGCATAGATTTCATATTCTATATAACATTTTTATAATATTCATCTTTCCTTATAAGTTACCGGAAAGTACACAAATGTTGTGGAATTGATAGTATGTGAAAAATAGGCATGAAAATCGTTTTCGTCACTCGTTTAACCTGGAGTCCTGGTAAATGGGATGGCTAAACTCGAATATTATGCCCTTTATTCTCCACGAGGTCGGGTTGATAATTATTTCTAAGCAACTTTATAGCTTCTAATACAGAAGCTACATACCGCATATGTTTCACTTTTTAAATTTTTTTATAATTACATTCTGAGTCTTTACTATGTAGGAAAATGGTACGAATGTTTCTAGAAAATTATTAATTTACAAATTAATTAAAAGTATAAAGAAACAACTACGGAAATATAAAAGTAATTTAAAATCACATTCAAAATAGATAAAGTACTGAAAATTTCGATTGAAAGAAAAGAAAAAAAAGGTTAATTTATGAAAGAAAGTTATTTTTCCTACTTTCTTCAAACATATCTCATTAACGTGCTGATATTTGCAAGCAACTTTTATAAAATAAATTATTTTTACTGATAATGACTTTCTCTAGTATTCACTGTAATTCAAATTTCTTATCATGCGTGATCATCTGAATTTTACCTAAACTGGAACAGCAAATACAACTTAAAAAAGGTGTAATAGCAAAATTTGGAGAATCTTACTTAATAGTGAGGGAGAAATCAGGCATTTGCTTATTTTTGTTTACGTGGGAGGAGAGGTAAAATATGATATTATATAGTAAAAATATATTTATATAGTATGATACTTCCATGTATTTTCAAAAGAAATTTGGATTAAAAAAAACTGAAAAAAATAGTCTACACGTCATTTTATTTAAGTGAAATTTTTCGTCAATAAATTTGAAAGAAAAGTTATTAAATCTCGCATTCATTTTTAAGGAAACTTTGGACAATTATTTTATTCAGTTTCATTTGAGTTACTTCATTCATAATAAGTACATTATAATATGCCTTATAATTTTACAGTTAGATAAATTAGTTAAACAATTTTTAAGAAATGTGTGCATTGTAATACAAAATATGTTTAACATTGAAACATTTTGAGAACAATTGTTTCAGACCAATATACTTTGCATTTAGATTTGAATTTTTAAAGTCTTAATCAATAAAATGCGATATTTTTTTACAAAATTACTTGACAGATATTATTTTAAAAAAATATTTTTTTATAATAAACTATGAATAATGCTTTTCAAATTAAAAAAAATATTTTGATTCATACAATATTTATAATTTAATTTTAAACATTTAAATTACGGATCATCATGTCAAATTCAAATCATTTCAATAAATTTTTTATGTCTTATCATATGTTAAAAAAGAAAAGGTTCTTTTTTATTATGATAAATAAGTTTTAGGAAATATTTACAGTTTAACTCATTTATTAATTCTTTTTAATCATGAAAACTTTTGCTATTTTATTTATATTTGTTAAATATATTTGAATGAATTTAAATGGAAATTGCTCTTTGGCTACTAAAAATTTGTTTTATTAGTAATAAAATGTTCAAAATATTTAGCTAAGTTTAAAATAATTCTTAATACATTGTTTTCTAACATTATATATATCAGCAATATCTATATACTAATTATCTTATAAAATAAAGCAAAACATAAAAACTACAATTGTTATACATTTCAAATCATTAACATATTTCACATAAAAATTGCTCAAGTCAAATCTGTTCTTTCATCGAAAAATATTGCTAAATATTTTTTATCATTTTAAGTCCTTCTAGCATACCGGAACTGAAGGAATGCGAGGAATTTTCAGTGACTGAAGTCACAAGTCAAAAATCTTTCAATACGAGTCTCCTGAACGGAAGATGACTAATAGATTTAAAAAAATATATAAAGCTACTAAAAGTATTTGCGTAATACCTCTAGATAGAATCTGATATCCTTGATTTTCAGAAACAGTAAAAAGGTGACGAATTTGTGGTTTGATTTGAAATCATCAAACATTAGAGCTAAATAGGGAAAAACTAGGAAAAAAAATTTTTAACGATTCAGATGTGTATTTTTGTATTTTGACAGACCATATTAGTTTTTTATTTAGGATTGAAGGATAATGGTGGATAATAACATTTAATTAAACAAAGTAGTTATACCTAAATATTTATTGTTATATAACAGATTAATGTTATTATAATAATAATAATAGTTAAATTATTCAAACTTTATTAATTAATAGTTTTCTTGAATAAAAATATTATCAAAACAATTGGAAAAGTTTCATATTATTTATTTTTAGATTTTAATGTGGTATATGTTTAAAAATAATAAATGCGATAATTGTATATTTAATGTATATTGCTCTTAATAATAATTAAAAATAATATGAATTAATATGAAATAAATAATAATTATGAATGTATATTTTTCTGGGATTTGATATAATTAATTTTTTTGTAAGGAATCTTATTTTAGTTATTAATAAGGACAGTGTTGAATTCAAAAATTTTACAGAGATTAAGAATCACAGATAATATATTATCTAATAATTATTTAGGAAATATACTATCTGCATTTTTGTTATATTATAACAAAGAAATTTACTTGATAAATTTGTAAATCAATACCATATCAAGATTTCTTATGCATCATTTAAAGAAAAATATATAAAATCAAATACAAACTACAGTTATTTCAAATTTTACAATTACAATTAATATTTTCTAATGTTATCTTAAGAAGATACATTAAATGATAGTTTCCTTGGAAATAATTTGCTGTTGATGAAGAAATACTGACATTGCGTACAATTGTTTATTGTCTTATGAACTTTTTACGTTCTACTAAGATGTTCGATGGTGAAAATAAATAAAAATTTATGAAGGGTATGGCATCGAATAACAAAAAAAAAGGTTAATAATAAATCAAAAATATATTTAACAGTGAGGATTTGATGAAACAGAGAAACAACTATAATAGTTGTTCTAATTTATGGTCATGAAAAGAATTGTAAAACAAACAGCGATGGAGAAATGATTGTGAATGAATCTAAAGATACTGATGTATTGGGGTTACCGACACAGAAATAGCGACTTCTAATACTTTATGGTGTCCTCAAGAGAAGATATTCAATAGATTAAGTTAATAGAGAATGGATGTCAAGCAACAACTCTGACATATTAATCCTCCTATAAAGCAGCATTGAAATAGTTGCAAACCATAATGAAATATGTCGAGGGGCTCTATCATGCAAGAACTACATGTTACATAACATTGTGGCATATACTACAGCATATCTAGAAGGGTGTACAGTAAGAAAATTAAATTATCACCCTCAGACATAACGAATAATCCCAACAAATAATTTCAAAAGGTTTCTCTCCAATTATTAACACAGAATTTGCATTACACCTTCGATGCTGTAGTAGGGAGTACATTTTCGAAGGTCCACATGTATACATTGTGTAACATGTTATACTTCAACATATAAAGCATGTTCCATCTGAGAATCAATTAGTGGTGGGAGAATGAGTATTATTTCATGTTAAGTTAATCATTCTTCTACATGTAAAAGAGGTGCATCTTTTCAGCATGTACAACAATTTGTGTCAAATATCTAAACAGACACATCAACCAATCGTGTATATGTCAATAGAGAAGAGCTAAACAAGGCCATTACACTTTTTCCCATTCCTCATATTTGCTATGATGTCCTAACTTAGCTGCTTGACATTTTCTTTTAACTCAGAATGGTTACATGTATAATTTGTCATGGAGTACAATAAGTGTTTTAATCTTTCAAAAATTTTCAAAAAGAATTTTAAGCAGTTTTAAATAAAATTAACTTAAACATTATAAAAATACTTTTTTTCTGAGTAAAATAAATTTATTTCATAAATTATGAAAAACTTGTCTAACATGTATTTTTTATTTCTTTGTAAAATAAATATTAAGCTGTTTTGGGGAAAATTGCACTTTTATTTATGTGAATAAATTTTACGTTTCTGTTTAGAAGATTTGATGAACTTTTTCGAATGAATTTAGATGAACTTTTTCTCATACGACATTGAATAAAAATAAAACCAGTCCAAAAAATTTAAATTCATTAATTAACATTAAAATGTCATATGTATGAACAAGAAAATATATAATCTTATAGTTTAAATATCTAATTTATAAAAGGAGAATGAATAATTTTTTCATAACTGTACAATTTAAGTAAACAATCATTAAATATCATTATCATGGTTAATGAAAAATATAAATATATATTTCTTTCAAATAGAGAACATTACAGTTAGTAAAATGTATAATATTAATTATGTCGTAAATATTATACTTATATCTTAAAAATCATATTAAGAAAATATGTTACTAAAATTCTCAATGCTTATTAATATTTAAACTTCATAGATAATATTAATTAGTAGATTTAAAATTACAGCATCAAAGTCTTTGCACAAGAAATTTCATTTTGTAATTTTATACTATAAAGAATGAAGAATCTATTTATACGCACAGCATTCATATTTATTCATTATGCATATTATTCGTATTTTAATCTCATTCTACTAAAGTGAAAAGTTTTCCATAGATATTTAATTTTGGATTTAGAAATTCTACGGAAATCTTTGGAAAAGAATTCTTATAAAACATTTTCTAGTCATTTAGAATATTGAAATACGAAAGGCAAGAAAATGTTCATTAATGGAAACATAATATTGTTAATTCATCAATTTGTAAGAAGATATTCACATCACAATAACGGAAGAATATTAAATTCTTTAAATTTATAGAGAGATAGACCATGTTGCATGATTTATAACGACAGGCTTATTTTATTAGATCAGAAATGAACAAGCTAGTTTTTGTTCATAATATAGAGATGTCTTTACAAATCAATCTATAAAATAGAAACCATATATACATTAAAAGACATCATTGAAAGCTACAGGAGAAATCAAAGGGTAGGAAATTAACTAAACGTTCAAAATTTAAACTATATAGGGCATTAAATAAATAGATACATATAAATCAATTTTAGATACAATTAGTAAGTATTAGTGATTATATAAAATAAACTTTTCGAATGGTGTACTGTACATTAATATACAACAATAAAATTATATAAATAAAAATACAAATAGATAGGAATATATTTCTTTTAGTGGTCAACCACAAGTCAAATTTACATAAATAACAATAAATACACGAAAATGTATGATTGTAATGCAATACAAAATAACCAAGAAAACTTATTAAGTTATACAGTTGAAGCTTATCATTTTCATTATATTTCTTGTAATGAAAGTGAGAGCAAGTTTGAAAGGTAGTTAAATTTTAAAAAATTAAATTCCAGAATTACCTTAAAATAAGATAACAGAAAACTTCATATGCAAGTCAAACAGCATAAAACATAAGGCTTACCTAAAAAATAAAACAAAATTGGTGAGAAATAAATAAGTTGCATCAATTCAGGTTTAGAATTTTACAAAGACTAAACTACATGAAAAATTCTTGCATTTTAAAACAAAGGTTGTTTTTTGAAATCAAAAACAAGTAATTAATATTTTTAAAAATATATTATCATTTACGCAATATATAAAAATAAACTTGAGTTTATAAAGAGAATAGCATAAAGTTACACAATCTGATAAAACTAGTAGAATACTTTAAAAAAATTAATGAATGTCATGAATTCCATAACTTGAATTTGAAAATTTCAAATAAATGCATATATATAGCAAAGAAATCATATAAAAAATAAGTTATAAAAACAAAAACTAGATAAATCAAGAATCATGCCACCATCTGAGTGTTGTTTTAAAGCGCTAACATAACAAAAACATCAGAAATAATGAATATTTTTAAATATTACAAAAACTTTTGTGCAACAATATAATATGTCGTCAGAAAGAATAACAAACTGATGGAAATATAAAAAATATTCTCAACTTTTCTGTGTCAAATTTCATCTAGAAACATAATGAGTACAGTAGAAATATGATCAAATGTACACATAGCTTCTTTGGCAAACACCAAAAATTTCATAAAGGAAAAAACCATCTGTTAAACAGAATATGAATTAAACATATGTGCATAAAATGCACTATTCAAAAGCTTTGCTTAGTTTTATTAATTAAAACCATCGCCTTTTTTCTGTTCTATAAATCCAATAAATTAGACTTTAAGAAATCTAAATAAACTTCATAAGTTTAACCAACGCGTTTCAGTTTCTAAGGAAGGAAAATATTTGCATTATTTAGATTGGGGTAAAACCTATATTTTTAAAGAAGTTTTAATGCTAAAAGAAAATAACAACTAACTTCACATTTAAAACTAGACATGTGTGAAATATTTCAACCAAATTGAATAAGATAAATACGAATGACATGCTCCCACTCACACAAAAAAATAATAGGCATTTCCCATTCATGATTGAATGGTTGGCATTTTTATGTTATTTTAGTGATTGGTTAAAATGTAATGAGATATTTGGGAGCATTTAAATTCTTTTTTTTTTTTTCAATTTGGAAGTTTTTTTAATCGATTGGAGTTCATTTTCTTGATATCAAGATTAATCTTTCGTAAATTTTCGCAACAAAGAATTATTAGTTCATTCTTAAAATCAAATATTAATTTTTAATAAAGATAATAAAGATAAAATATAATTTAAATAAAAAATAAAATAAATACATCAAAAACACAAATTAGTAAAGAACTAAATATTACAAAAATTACGAATTCTTATTTATATCAAATATATTTTTAGATACATAAATATCAATACATATATTAAATTCTTTTAGTGTTTGAAACATTACCAGATTTATTTTAACCCATAATATTATTCAACATACTTATTCGTATAAATACCACGAAAAAAATTGTATTTTTTTTTTATTTCTTTTAATACTATTACCATTTGACTACCAGCATCACAGCTTAAAGAAAGAATATCTTTAAGCAACCTATCCCTTTAATACGACAATATTAAATGGCCATACTTATTTTCACGGAAGTTGTAGAAATTCACTATTATCGTAAGTTAATATGTGGTGATTTGGGGGAATCTTAAAAGTTTAAGTCAAATGTTTCTATCAATATATATATATATATATATATATATATATATATATATATATATATATATATATATATATCTGTGTGTGTGTGAGATTGAACAATTTTTGCAAAGGAAAGGGCAAGTATGATAATAATAAATACACTCATCTAGAACTATCGCCTGCACTTGATTAACAAAAATGCTTAAATATGTGTATTAATTGCGCATAACTATAATTCTGTCACCGTCACAAAACTACTTTACTCTACTAATTTTTGCACTAAAATATTTAATAAAAAAATTCAATTTTTTTTTTCCTTTTGATATGTTACCAAACTGTGGGACAGAATATTTAACGAAATAAATTCTAATAAAAATAATAAAGGGGCGTCAGCTCTTCCACGCAAGCAGCCTTTATGTAGAAGAGCCATCATCATTTGTCAAATTCAAAATCAAGGCAATTATTGGCCTTCAGGTGCGCGGCCTTCGTCTGTTGGGGCTTAATCCTCTGTCCCGCACGGACGCTCAATTTTAATACAAGGCAAACCATTTAGAATTATCTAGCCAAATATGGGTCAGTATATTATCAGATTATAATCACTGTTAGAGGGTGGGGTTAATCTGGCCAGAATGAATTGGACCAGAATTTATCTTTAATTAAGTGAACCGAAAACGTTCAATGACAGTCGAAAGCAGAAGACGTAATTTCAAAATTATAATAGCACTTAAAAAATGTAAAAAAAAAAAAATATATGTGTGCTTTTATGCATCAAAGTATCAAAAATTCCATTCATAGTTTAAACTTCAATATAAAACAATTTTAATTAGGACAAACGAATGATAGGCAAAACAATTATTGAAAATTTGGAAAGAAAACCAAAACTTTGCAAAATTAGCATATTGCGCATTTGAGAAGAAACAAACAAATACGCAGATTTTTTTTTAATCAAAGATTTCAAATAATCCAATGTTAAAAGAACGAAATCATAAATATATTCAACTTGTGTTGCCATAAAAATAAGTGCTTCGATTTGAGAACATTGCATATTATAACATTTAATTCTATATGATATATTTACAGATTTACGGTATGGTGAAAAATTATACATTTTATATATTTTTATAAATATAAGAATTCATATAAAGGAAAAGAGAATATTGAGCAACAACTTTCTTAACAAAAAGTTATCAAAGAAATCAGACAAGTTGCGACTTGTTCCTACAAGTTTACCTCCAGCTCCTACATTTTGTCATCAGGCGACTTTTCGAATGGAAAATTAAACGTCTATCATTTTTCTTACAAGCAGACATAAGTGTAAGTAACATTGTTTACAAAAAAAACTATTCACAATTTTTTTTAACTAATTTCATTGAAATTTATACTCTTATAATAAGTAGAAATAGAACGTATAATGCTTCTTTATTTATCTAATTAGGTTTAAATTGCGTCATAATATATTCAAGTTTTGGCTTTTGGAAATTATAAAATCAAATTTAGGCTAAAGTCAAGATTTAACTTATGTTAAATAATAATTACTTTAAAAAGGCAATTCTAATTCTAGTTTTTGACACACTAATGGCACGATTTTATTCTTTTTGTTTCTCTTCGATACTTAAAGGATTATTAGAATATGTTTCAGAATTATAATACGATAGAGGAACAACTCCACTTCTTGTATGCAAAAACATGTAGTGAATTTTTAAGCCAATAGCAAATACCTCGATTTATAAACATTGCTAAATGGAAAAAAGGCGATATTTGCTTAGCATTTCTCAAAATGCTATTTTGCACTACGAAATGAAGTTTCACGCATGAATCAACTAAAAACTAACAAAATGAGTTGTGGTAGGCTGAAAACTCTTTTTTGTTCTAAAATTATAAAATATTCAAATCCCTATAAGAGCTCCAATATATTTCTTACAGGTGTGATATTGTGAAGAAGGTAAACATGAAATGTTTCAATGGATAAAAGCAACACTGTTTCAAAAATTGAAAATAAATGTGATTATTGTTACTTTTTTAAATAAAGAAACTATTCTGTGTGGAAATGTAAAGAAAGAGGGAATACCAGATAATGTAAATTTTTTTTCATTTTAAAGTTTTACAGCTATTTTCATCATTAGACATGGACGTTATGCTTCAAAAAGGAGAAAAGCATCCCATATTATTTCTAAAAGTGTTAGATTTCCAGGACTATATTGCAGAATCTAAATTGTTTATTTGGTGACATAACAATTTAACAGAATTCAAATCAGCATTAATTGCGATTTAAATTATTTGCAAACGCTATAATCAAACTTTTGAAATCAAAGTTTTCTTTTTTTCTTAGAGACTAACTCCTTGATATATGTATTTATCCCAATACCATGCAACCTTTCCAGTTCAATGTGGGGGGGGGGGAATCGATGAAATAGAGAGAATGGTTATTGCATTGTATAGATTTAAATGAATTTCAGTATTATTACATAAGATATCGCACCTTTGTAATATAAATAAGCAAACTTTAATATTCCCTCTGAATAATATAATAATTCATTTTTTAATAATCAAGTAATTTTAAACCATAATAATTACCAGATGTGCAATTCTTTTTTATATATTTTTTAAATATTAACAATAATTTTTGTCTGAAAAAAATTAATTTTTGTATATGAATGAAAGGGATTAAATAAAAGTTAAGCTTAAATAAATAGTAGAATTAATACATTGTAATTTACGAATTCTCTGATCTTGGAAATAATCAAAATTTTTAATCTTGAATTTGAGGGAATTTTCTTCAATCAAATAAAATTAATTTTCAGATGATTTTAATTAAAATTTATTTCATTAGTTGGAAGTTTTTTTAACAGCATTACATATGTTATATATTAAACAAAAAAATTAAATAAAAATGTTTAAGTTGTTTTCGCATAAATCTAACATATCGAAAGATTTAATAAATATGTAAAATATGTGTAACTTAATTATTTTTATAGCTATAATCTGTAAATTAAAATTAAAATCGTTAGAAACCGGATTAAAATATATAAGTTATTCTGAAAAATTAAAATAAAAATAATTTTTAAATACTTTTTTTTAAACAAAATAAGTTTAGAATAAAAATAAATAAAATTTTCATACCTAGAATAAACTTTATAAAAAATTTAATCGCCATTATTATCTATGATTTCTTGTCAGCGTTATGGTAATTTTTATGCCTCATTTGGCAATTTGTATCTCTCATAGTGTGTCCAAAAAAATTTCTTATTTTTGGAAGTAAAAAATTAATGCTAGTCCGATGTTTATATTTTTTAATTTTTTGTCCCGCTAAACTTTTTTACGGATTAAAACAAATGATAAAGGAGGGAACTAGGCATGCTTAGCATGGTAGATATGAAGGAATTTCTAATCTACCTCGACAAGTTTCTGATGAATCAGCTAGGGCATGACATTATCATGAAAGAATAGGATTTAATTCTTATTGAATATTACCAACCTCTTTTCCTGAAGTGATGTATTTAAATAAGTCAATAGCTGATAGCCTAATACTGAACAGCGTCTACTTGTTAAAAATTATGGTAACAAGGGCACGCAGCACTTTCCGGTAGACTTAATGATTTACTGTAATATTTTTGATTGATACCAAAAGTTTTTGCCTGTATGAATCGCTTGGACTTTCCTTTTGGATCCCATAGAGTAGCAAATTTATTAATTTACTATTATTTTAACATTTAATTTGAGATTTAGATTCACTTTCAATAGTTACAGATGTTAAAAATATAGATCATGACAAATTATATTAACAGAAAGAAATTTCTATAAAAGCTCGTTATTACAAACTTATAAAAGTCCACAAATATAGCATGTATAGTTGCAAATTTTTAGAAGTTAAAAATAGCAATATAATATACATTTGAAACATGTATATTTTTAGTATGGTATATTTTTTATTTAAATTTAAAGGCAATATTTACGATAGAAATTCATTCAACAGTAAACTATTAAATGACATTAATTGAAGCATTTTTTTCACAAATTATGAGTTTGGTTTCTTTTGGTGTTATAATAAATTCTATAAAATTGTTAAAAAAATATTTATCTTTATGGAGAAAAATTTACATGAAACATATCAAGAGCTTATATTTATAATTTTTATGTATAAGGGGGGAGGAATTTTACTTAATTAATTTTTTTATTGAATACATAACATTGCGCTTATTTATAAAACAAAATAGATGTTTCCACACAACACATCTATAAATATTAATTTCTTAAGATAAAAAAAAAATTTAAATGGAAAATTTTGTATATAAATACGAGCCATCAATTCAGTTTATGAAGTTTTAGTTATGTACATAGTATTTTCAACACCAATATTTATCGCTACTAGATTAAAAAACTACATTAAAAAGTACTACTAGTTTCAAAGTCTCTACCAATTATAAAAGATTTATGATAGTGTAGATGCCGCTTAATCCAGTTAGGCCTAAGCAGATGAGGATAATGCTTATGACATAAAAACTAAATCATTCTAATAGTTAGAGGAAAAAGAAATTACAGTTTTTATTTACATTAATAGATCTTATTTTAAACTATCAATGTAAATAAAAGTCCGAAACTAATTCACCCTAATGGCTTAAAAAATGGAACCAGTTCTTACTTCATATCATTGATAGAAAGTTATTCCAGAAAATCTTAAATACAATTTTGGGAAGTAATTGCTTTCTTTTAGGTTAAAATATATTCATCTTTTTTTCTATATTTGTTTCAGTATGAATTATATTATTGCAGTATATGGTGATGAAAAGAGTATATTGTTTATCATTAATATAAATGTAAACATCGTGTTTTTTATAGTTTTTCTACATTCAAACTCAGGATTGTCTATATTTTTTCACATCAGAAATAGTTGTTTTAATTGTTTCAAATAAAAGCTAATCTATGTTTTCTTTTCCCTTTCTTCATCTGAGGCAATTTATTTTCAATTCTATTAGAATTAAAAACATTTCTAATTTTGAATGCATTATACGTGGGGATATTATCTTGCATTTTTGTTTTTATTATATATTCCATAAGAGTTTAAAAGAGTTTCGAGAACATCAAATTCTTAAAAATTTTAAATTTTTAAATGCAACATAACTTTTTAAAAAAAACTTAAATTTAAAAAAAGCATTGAAAAAATCGTTCTATTTTTCTTATATATATATATATCTATGATTATATATATATATATATATATATATCATCATCATTATTGGCACGACAGCCCTTTGTGGACCTGGGCCTTCCTCAGAAGCTTTTCCCAATCTGCCTTTCTCCCAGCAATTGATCTTTAATTCTTTACTTTTAGGATGGCAAAGTCCTCTTCCACACAGTCTTTCCATCTCTTTTTGGGCCTTCTTCTTGGTCTTTTATTAGAGGGGTTACATTAAAATCTTTTAATGCTGTTCGTTCTGCGTTAATTCTATATATATATATATATAAATCAGATAATTCTAGTACTTATAAGAATACTCCTTTTTTGCTAATCATTAATTTATAATGATATACCAAATCAGTTAATCACGAATAACAAATTCTAACATAACACAGATACCGAAATTGATACACATTCCGCTTATTTCAAAAACTTCAACATCTTGACTCTTTTTTGCCTGGGTGGTACACATGATGTCATGTGGGATGACGTAAACGTTATACGTCATCCCACATGACATCATGATTTCTTTTCATATTTTTATACAGTGATTTACTTTCACAAATTAATTCTTAAGGCTAGGTACAAGGAATTACAGGGAATCATGCTGGTACAACAACAACAATCAAAAGGTTACATGTTTGACATTTAATCAGATTGTTTATACTTTATTTAAGTCGATTACATTTAAATTCAGATACAACGCTGTCATTAATGTTGGACAAAATCCAAAGCATGTGATTTCTTTAAATAAGATTAATTTTTGTTATCATGAACTTAGGACAACATACGAAGTTCTCAAAAAGTTTCTAAAGTACGAAAATTCATGGATAGTAAACGTGTAAGAGGTAAAATAATTTACTGAAAATTACTAATAAAAAGAATGATATTTAGTGGTAGAATAGTGTTCTTCAAAGCTAAAGTCTTCGGGTTCAATTTCAGCCACTGTTTGAGTAATTACCTTCTGCATGCAAGTATGTTGAGTCGTGCGCTTGAAGATTTCTATGTTTCTTCCTTTGTGACAACGGCTGTCTCTGAAAAAGTTCTCATGGTAAAGAGTTACGCGGTGAACGTTAAAACGCTTTGTAACAGCCTTCGTCTGTTAAGCAGTCTACAATGAAGGGTCAAAATTATTATATAATTTTAGTATATTTTATAGGAAAATGTGTTCGATATAATTTTGGTGCTAGAAGGGAATATATTCTTCGTAATATGCTTCCTATTTTTCCTTCTTTCATTACATTTGAAGTTGAGAAATGCAATAAAAAGTTTTAATTGAGAATTGCTGAATTTGTATAATTTCATTTAAAAAAAAATCTCTATTCATTATGCTTAAACATACAAAGAACAATTTGACTCATTTTTAGAATGTGCCAAATTTACTTAGAAAATAAATTTATTGAAAATTTCGCCATCACAAATAAATTTTATATTATATTCTGATATTACATATCTTGTTAATATGTCTATAATAGAAATTAGTTTTGAGAAGAAATGTCAAGTATAAAAAGAAAAATGTGTGATACTGCATTAAAAATTAGTATTTCTAACTTACGAATATTATAAAAATTCCATATTTTAGTCAAAAATAAAACAACACTATAGAATGAAAACTATTCATCAAAATGTCTGAATTTTAAGCATATAGAGTTATTATATTTCATTTTTGTAAATGCATAGAACTTTTTGGAAAATAATAGTTAAAAAAGAAATATTTTTAATTATAATGGAATTGTGGTGTCAAAAATTTACATCGTGTTTTCATAAATTTAAGACATATACAATTAATATAAGCAATATTTTATCATAAGTCATCCTAATGAATTGTGAAATATGTTGCATAGTAAATGCTTCCTTTGTGCATAAAGTAAGAAAACTAATTATGAAAGAAATATTATTATCATATATTAATCCATAATTATTTTAAATTAATATGGTAAAAGAATGTGACAATGACATTAAATTCAATTTTTTTACACAGTTAAAAGTTACAAGATTTCATATTCTTATAAGTCTTTTTATTTTTTTTATATAGAGAGAAAAATATGCTCTGGTACATAGTAAAATACGAGATCATAATTTTTCCCTACATTGTAAAATAAAAAATTCCCTAAAATTGATAGTTTTATTGTAGACATATATATGTTTCTAAAAGGGACACAATCACTTAAACCAATTCACAGTTTTTTCATTGAGCGTCATCATGTCAAAATATCACCTATACGTCGTAAGTGATAAGTTTGCTGTGATGAAATTTTCTCCCTTTCTCTTAGAGCAGTGGGGAAAAGTATTCCTCTGCCCTGTCGTTAGGTGCGACGTTGTCAATTGGAAGCCATTAGTCACTATCGATACATCAAAATTCCTATCGCAGCGGCCTACCTTTAATCGATGGTGGTGTCTAACCATAGGATCGTAGCAGCTGGAAATAGAGAAACCTGTTCCCGAGAAGAAGCAGCATTCACTTTATTACGTAAACATTGAGAACGAGTTTTAGGGAAGCGACCCAGGCAAATGACTTCGTTTTGATTCTCCCCTTCTCTACTTTTACTATTACGCATCACAAGGCGGCTGTCAGATTCTCTGGGAGTGGGGATTTTCCAATTTTGGAGGGAATTTCGGGAACAAGGTGTCAACTCTGTAGCAGTCAAGCGAGTTTCACAGACAAACTAAAAAAAAGCGGCGAGTGAACTAATTATTATGAAAAAGTGAAATAAAATAGTTAATTACTATGAAACGTGGGACGAATCCTAAACTTTAACAAATCCCGATTTTGATTATTTATTTTTATCTCATATATATTCACAAAAAACAATGAAAAAATTCTAAAAGGAAAGTTAAAAAAAATGCCTATAAAAATAGTTTTTAACTGCTCGATTTTTTTTTTATTAAAATAAAAAAAATTATTGTTAAATGTTTTACTTTACACGCTGCAAATTCTTTTTTTCACAAAGTCCAGCTGGCAACCGAATGGTTAGAATTCTTGTCTGCGGTTACAAAGTCTTTGGGTTCGAATCACACCTTTGGCATGGATGTTTGTAGTGACTAGAAAGCCCCTTTAAACCGTTGGTCCCAGACTGATTAACCCTCATAGCAACAAACCAAACATTACTTCACGGAATATTTTTTAATAATTAAAATACTGTCTCCTGCATATAATACCATTATATTAAAGTTATTCTTGCTCTTTTGCAGATAAAATATGTCATTTTGAAACAAAATTTTTATTGAACTTCATTTCATTATTTCTCATCCCTTTCAACTGTTTCATCAAATAAATTAATTTTTTAAGTTCAAATCTCATATAATTTCTACCAAATAGAATTTTGATTCTTTGCAAAGGATATATAACATTTTGGTATAAAATACCACTATTGGAAATATAAACTTTTCTTTAGAAGTAAATTCTCATTCAAACTGTCAACTTTATTAAAGATTTTTTTTTTTTTTTTTTTTTTTGAAAAATAAAATTTACATAAAAGTTTTATTCTCAAAAAAGGTTTTGATGATTATTAGCTTTGAATTTGAAATAATATTTAAATTTTCTCATAAAATTTTGTTTATGTGCTTTCATATTCATAAGGCTTGCTTTAATTTCTTCTTTACACATGACGTATAAAAATTACTATTTAAAAGAACTCTAATAAAAATTGAGTAGACAACAAACGATGATAAACAGCACCCTATACTAAAGAAATTTACATCATTAAATTTATATCATTATTGTATTGTGTTTTCAATTTGTTTATATCAGTATCAAGATAAGAATAGAGGATTTAAGGATTTTTTCATAATGAAAAAATAAAAAATAAGCAAAATAAGAAAGAAAAAAATTTAGCTTTGCATTGTTCACAAATATGACATTAATATTTCATTTTAAAAGAACCGACAAATTTTTCTCAAAATATTCTACTTCTCAAGTATAATATTTTATTATTTCATAGATCCATAATATATTGGAAAGAGTTACTCTCATTTTTGATAAATTTCTTCCAAACCAAGAAGTAATGAACAAAAGTTTTAATAATAAATCAAACAAATCAGACACTTGGAAGATCACTAAGCCCCCATATTTTTCCAAGTTATATTTAAGGGCTAGACTAAAAGATGTATCATTAAAAAAAATTTATTTGTGTGAGCATAATTACATCACAAACTTTTGTACAAAACAAAAGAGTATAACAAATCTAAAATAAATAAAAGGAAAGTAAAGCTGCTATGTATTAAAATCAGTTACTTATTGTACTAATTTTTTTACTTATTGTACTTATTATAATCGATTATTTATTGTACAATACTAATTTGTGTATTATTATACTTCAAAATCTGAAAGAAAAATGATTACATAAATTTTGAAATCGTGTGGAGCTTCATATTATGGGATATTATGCAGTTTCTCGATTCAGTCACTGATTTAAAGTATTTTCAATATCAAAAGAATAAGCGACTAAGATCCAAGAAATAAGGAATCCGAATTTAAATATAGTGCGATAAAAGATCCCCCGGGAATATATGAAATGTACCAGAAAATAAAAGAAGAATCAAAACATTAAATTAAATTAATCCATAAAAATTCATTAGTTTCATTTTACATTTGGAAAATTACATTACATAAACGTTACAAGAGTTTGGGTTTTGAATACCGAATCTTTTATAGAATTCGGTGATGCAAGTTTGTAATAAATTAGAAAATGTAATAATAAACAATTAATGAATAAATTGAATGGGATAAAATAAAATTTTTTATTAAACCTATTTTCATCAGCATTACATATAAAACATCGCAAATTCACTTAACAACCCAAATTGAAGTTAATTTTTTTTCTTCATTTCATTTATATCATAAATATGTTTGGGTCTTCATTTCAATAGTTCCTGGGTTCACTTTTTATATGAGATAAAAATGATTCAATCAATTTTCAATCCACTTTTAGCCATAGATCCTTAAAATTCCAATGCAAGAAGAGATTGCAGAGAAACAAACAAACCATTAAAATAATTACCACAAGGAATCATCATTCTTAGATAATTCTAAAAGATATTTAAAATATTTTATTTATTTAAACATTGCTTTTCATTTATTTTATTATATCTACATTTACAGAAAAATTTAATTATTTTTTAAGTTTTACACTCGCTCAGTTCAAAATGTATTTTTTAAATCAGATTCAGATATTCAAATT
>JAPDSC010000443.1:175832-203192 GCA_026290005.1 Latrodectus geometricus
GTTTTTTCTTCCAAAAACTACAATATTTAAGAAATTCGCTTTTAGTTTATGTTGGCATCCACAAATTATGGCATTTTACAGTTTAAAAGCATCTTAACAGGGAAGTAAAATAAGTTCTAAAATATGTATTATAATAAATATTTTAACGCTGAACTAATAAAATGTATAACAATAAAATTCATTTGAAAAACATGTAAATCACTGAAAACAATTCTCCCTTGTTTTCATTACCCTGTTGGTGTTCATGTCAACGAAAGATGAATGAGGTAGAATATTTGTGTTCATTCATTTTCTCATATGCAGATTAATGTGTCATCTTCTGAGCATAACAATATCGTATTAACATCTTTGAGTTTAAATAAAAAATATAAGAAAGCAGATTTCAAACTAAGAATATGTGATTATAGCATATATTTATTGAAAAAAGCATGTTTTTATTTAATAAGAAATTCATCTTTGAATAATAAAAGCCATAAGCAATACATCATTTTATTACAGCCAGATTAAAAAGATAACGATATAATAGCATAAAATCAATACATCATAATTAAAACAGTTAAAGATAATCTGTAGCGAGAAATAATGACATTTAAAGTAAACGATAATTATTGAAATAAATATTACAGTTGTGTGTGTGTGTGAATAATTTTTGAATATTCATTTTTTTCAATCTCGGGCTGTACAATTTTTTAAATTCATCTTTTATTTGGGTGTCTTTTATATTTTCATTTTTTTTGTAGATTTATTTTTTACATATTACTATATGATTGATCAAGGTTGGTGTTTCAAAGCTAATAAATCTCAAAATCACATTTTTAATTTCTTAAAAATAATCAATTAATGATTAATTTGATAAATTAATATTATTTAAAATAAGCTTCTTCCTCTTTCTATTTCTCAATAAATATAATTATGATAGACTTTTTCTTTCTCTTCTAGATTATTGTTTATCTTGGGCATGTCGGACAATGTCTTATTGAAAAAATATGTTCCTGAATATCGAATCATACTTTACTTTCAAAGCTGATAAAAATGCAAGCGGATGTGGTCAGATGCAGAATGTGTTATAAAACGGCATATTGCTATAATATTTGTTAAGTTAGTTACTGGAATGATCTGTATTGACAACTCCAATTTTACTGCAAGTAAGCTTAGTACGTTGATGACATTTAGCTGTCAGTGGTTTTTGTTATGCTATAGTAACATTCAATTTCCACTCATTAGCAAGACTACGTCGTATTCTGCAAAACTCATACAAAATTATTTGTAAGAAATAATACTCTTGTTTGTCTTCGTAGATAATCAGATTTTGTTACAAAAGAACGCTTCGAAGATATTCCGAAGACCATTAGATGTCTTAAAATATGACAGAATTAATTAAACAGTTGCTAAATTTACGACCAAATTTACTTTAAAAGTACATTAATCATTTAATAGACTTTGTACATCACTGAGTGTCAGTTTTTATAATTGCTTTGGGTTATTTTACAACTAATTAAAATTTAACTTTCTTTAATTGCAAGTACTATTTTTTAATTGGTATTCATTTGTTCACATCAACGCAATTAATATACATTTATCGAGTTTCATAATCCCAACTTTCTTTTTTTCTTTGTTTATATTTCTATGTCAAGATGCATACACTAATAATAAACAAATGCAGTTAGAAAAAGTTTATTTGTGTACTAAGCACACGTCCTGGCTGACCTGATAGCTGTTTTCCAATTGATTGCACAATTCTATCTTTTGTAAAACAATTTCTCAGAAATAATGCGTATTATTCAAGAGAAGAAAAGATGAGAATCTTGGAAAGAGCGCCAAACCAACCAAAAAGAAATAATTTCATGCAAAAATGCTTATTATCTCTATCTTCTGCTAGAACATATGCTAAGAACAAAACTGAGACCTCCCCTCTATAAAAGAAACGGTAAATTCAAAATCCACTTGATCATAATGAGCTCAACAAATCTGCGAACAATTTTTTGAAAATCAAATTAAACAAAACAAGCAAACAATTAAATTAGGAAATTTTTATCCATTTTACCAACATTTTATGGTAAAATACATAAAAATAATTTGTTTGTCAGCAAATTATCACTTTAAATTTATCAATATAAATTCTAATGCGATATAAATACTAATTATTAATAACATTGTATTAGAATAAGTTACAAATAATAAAACACTACTTATTCTGTAATAAAAAAATTATTTTTTATTGCAATTGTTTTCCATAGTTCAAGTAAATTACGTTTTATTCTTAGGTTTAACTACAGAAGTGAAGTAAGAAAAGATATCAAATAGACATTTTTTCTGTCAGAGAATTCTCGACATTCAACAATGTTATTAATTCAAAACAAAGAATAACCAGTATTCTGACGAAAGAAAAACTGGAACTGGTGATTGTTAACACGTTCTGCTACAGTATATATAACAGAAACTATAACATATTTTTCATTTTGTTAATAATTTTTGTTTTGTCTTTGATACCGGTTTTCTATAACCACAGAATTACCCGCATACCAGTTGCCCTTTTCTTGTTTCATATCTGTCTCTAAATTTTACAAAAATAGAGTGGCCTTCACTTACAAAACTTTTTTATTCCCTTTGTATTTTAAGCTTTATTGGTTGAGATGTATATTTATTTTCGCTTCCAAAATATCATAAGAATATTTCATCATTTAACATCACTAATTAAAAAAAATTACGGATAAATAATTTTCGTTGAGAAAAGAATGCAAAATAATGTAAATAATCTTTCAAGAATATTAAACGAGGATTCAGCAATTATTAAGTATTATACAATGGAATAATAAACGTTATTTATTTTAATTTTATTTTGTAATAAATTTTGCCATTTTTTAAGCTATCATTATGTTTCTTCTTTAAAATAATTGCGTGCAGATTATACATTGATAAATATTGCTTTCAGATTTTCAATATAACTAATTTCTTTTCTTTCACGTAGTAAACACTAGATCATTATGGTAAGAAAAACATAATTTCAATAATTCTTTATCTCAATTACTTTTTAAATTCAAACTAATGTTTAAATTTGATTAAATAAATCCTGTTAGAGCAACAATATTTTCTTGTTCATGATGATTTAAACAAAACTTTATTATTCTTTGAATAATAATCATCAATTTCATGAAAAAAAGGCTATGTTTTGTTTTTGCATAAGACAATCATGACATAAACACTTCATAATACATTTAATGTAAATATTATGGAATTACAAAATAGCGTTAAAATTACTTTTGAACTTTCACTAAAAGTGCGAGTTAATTTTAAGCAAAAATTATTAAATTATCCGGTTTATTGGAATTATTTTATCCATATCATTTTTCAATTTATTGATGAAATTCTCCCAATAAAGGAATTCACTAAAATAATGCAAGCAAATGTTATATTTATCAATAATATATGTATTTTATTAATGTAAACACATTTTTCCTGAACATTATCGAGTTCATTATGTTGCGCTGTTATAAAAATATACAGTAAACGAGTTAATTGTAAGAGAGAATTATAACGACTAATAAACACGACTCTAAACCGAGTTTGATGACCAATTATCAAGGAAATATCAATTTGATGTAGAATGCATCAGTTAAAACAGGGTTTTTAAGCATTTATTTTTGTCCTGAGATCTGTGATTCATTTTCTTTTTAGTCGAACGTCATATCATTAAATATTTAATGAAAGCATTGGTCAATAATAATTTTTGAAATGGAAACGTTTTTCGGAAAAAATATAATTAACTTAGTTATAATTTTTCTACTTTTCTAAAAGATATTTATTAAAAAAAAGTAATATTGTATTTTTAAATATTTTACAAGCGTAAAATTTGCAGTTATAAAACTTTTTTAATTATTGAAATTTTATTTAAAATTTTTTACCTCATTTTTGTTAATTAATTAATTTATTCATTCATTCATTAAATATTGACTGCTGATTTCTCAAGCCATTCAAATTCTTCATTAAGTAATAAGAAAAAACTATACAATTAATTATTTTAAATATACCAATATATTGATTCGATATCTTCTATAAATAGGACACAATATAAAAATAAATACTTTTCTTGCAAGGAAATTTTTTATTCATACTTACCAGAACATTTTACCTAAAACAATTACTTAAAGTCCTTCTTCTATTAACTATCTAGTTAATTTCGAAAAATGATAGTTTTATTTAAATATGTTTATTTGATTCTTTATTTTGAAAAATTTTATTTTTCACGGATTAGTCTTCTTGAATGATTTGAGCATCGGCCTTCAGTTCATCATGCATTTACCAGATCTGAATGAATGCTTGTAATGATTTAAAATTCATTTTCCAATGTGTTCTTAGTCGATGCGAAAGTCCCTCGTATACAAAACATTACTGACAAGTAGATTAGCCCTTACAATTGTTGATGGTATAATATCCAGGGTTTCTTAAACTATTTTATGTAAGACTAATACAAAATATTTAAACTATTTTATGTAAGACTAATACAAAATATTTTCGTAAAAGTTTTAGAGTCCATAACTATTACACGACATAGCGTAAATAAAAGTGTCTTCCCTTTTTCTATTACATATTATTGTAGTGCTAAGTTTATTAACTTTTTAAATCCAAGCTATAGAACAATGTAAAAATTTTAAGTAAATAACACATTTAAAAATACGATACAGTAATAAAAATTAACTTAGGTACGTTCAAGCATTGACTATATTCTGTTCATTAAGTACAACTACTTGGAAAGTTATAATAGAGGAAAAACTCATTTCTATTTCCGAATTAGAAACAATTATGCGCTGATCAGGAAGGAAGCTTCTTTTTAATTATATAATACAATTTTGACTAAATAATCTATACCGCATTGATTCTCTTCTTCAGAGTTGATTGAAGCTTCGATTTTATGGTTGTTAAAGGTGAAAATTTAGTCTCACATACACATCCCTGGAAAAATTAAAAAAAAACTTTTCCTAATTTCATAAATTTATCCAAACTCTTTGCGTCTCTTAAATAAAAATCTTTTAAGGACTTCGTATTAAAACCAATTTTTAAGCCTGAATCATTTGTTAACTTATCAATAGCCAGTGAATATTTCTCACATTAATTTCGGATGGTTTTATAATTCATATTTGTACTTCAGCCCCAAAATTTGAAGGGAAATATTTCTCTAAGTTTTTCTCAAAACATCAATTTGAAAATATTTATATTAAAATCAATTTCTAATTTTAATATAAATATGCTGCAACTTTTTTAGTGAAGTGACAAACTTAGTTTATTTATTTTTTTAAATATATTATTCAAATAATATACGCTACAATTTATCATCGAATAATTTCGTAAAAGTAGGTTTTTGTTCGATACAACAGAGGGGTTTTAATTCTTTAATTTTAATAGCCTTTTAGAAAGCTGTGGTTTCTTGAAAACCGCATAAACTTTGCGAGTGATAATAAACTTCTGTATTCAAAACAGATGTCTTTACAAAACTTGAAAAAGAACAAGACTGTCAATAAAGTTGATTTCCTTAACATTACTCGAACTGCGATGTCTAACTTGACGGATATTTAGAAAACTTGAAAAAGAACAAGACTGTTAATAAAGTTGATTTCCTTAACATTACTCGAACTACGACGTCTAACTTCACGGACATTTTTTAATGATTTATTTTTTTCCATCAAGGCTTCTAAATACATTGTGCAACTAGTAAATATTTTATTTTTATTGCCACTTTTTTTAAAAATTTGATTAAAATGTAATTTTTGCATTGATTATGGATTTAGTACCATGTGTAGAAATTCCAACACAGTTTTTCTACACAAACATTCTTCAATGAAAAATTCCTGTATCCTAACAAAAATATCCTCTAATCTTACTTGTCTATCCAAGAAACAATAAAAGCAAAAATTCCTTTTGAATACAACCTTTAAAAATATATCTAGCATATATATATATATATATATATATATATATATATATATATATATATATATATATATATATATGTGTGTGTGTGTGTGTGTATATATATATATATATATATATCGATTGATTTAACCAGTTATGTTGAAACTATAGGACTTATTTTGAGGCTTGTTAGTAGCTGCTAATGTTGATTTTTTAATTTCCGAAATTTCCTTAGAAGCAATATCATTGAATTATGGAATTTTGTGAATTTCTTTTTGCTACGAACAATTTTCACATCTTTATTGCAGATAGCAATATTTTATTTTCAACAAAAAGGCATACTTTTTATTTACAGTAACAAAGTTCTCAAAGTCAAATTTTTCATTATTTCGAAAATCGTTAAAAATATTCTTTGGATTTATTGAAATGCTCAGTAGGCTTTGTATTGAAATGTCACTTTAGCGTATTTCATGTTTTTCGTAACTGAAATTTCCTTTGCAAGTTAAGTAGGATGACTCTTTAATTTCAGAATTATCATTAGACGCAAAACTACAATATATGTTATATTATTTATCCTAATTATAGCTTTGCGAGTCATAAATGTTACCATATTATATTGTAGCATATATATAAGTTCCATATTTTGCGTCATGTTTTCTTGGTATTTCAACTGCGCTCATGCAAAAAACTAGACTCGAATTGTTCTTTTTTTCATTTTTATCTCATTTACCTAAATTCAACACTTATCTTAAAAATATTTGATTCATTTGTTGTTGAGAAAACAATTAAGAGAAAAGTGCGCTTATTTAAAATATATAATAACTATAATTTTTAAACAGACGTTATGCATTAGTAGATGAAACAAACAAAACAGCCATGGCAAAAGTGACAGAATGCTTTTTTATTGGTCAACAATACCGTATGTGTATTCGAAGTAAAGGAGCGCTAAACGATCGAAAACAATCCGCGTGGAACACCTGATCTTCTGATACTAACAAGACGCGTGAACTCGACGGATGTAATTAAAGCCGGTCCAGTGCGCATATGTAACCAAAATATTCAAATCTTGTAAATTCAGGGCCTTTGACAAATAAAAATTTTCTATCATAAAAAAATGCGTAACAATGCTTCCCTTTCTATTTTTTTCATTGTTTTTACCTCTTCAAATACATTACATAAACATATTTGGTAACAATAAAATTTTAATAGCAAGTTTAAAAATATCAAATTACTAAAATTTTATAACAATCCTTATTACAGGTCCCAGAATGTAGTGTCTCCACTTTAAGCTTAAGAATTTGATAGGAAATATTTTAAATCAAGGTACTAGAATTAATATAACTAGATCAATTCTACTGAAAAGTAGTCAGTAACAATGTGGTATAAAATTATATTAATTAGTACATATTCAATAAAATAAGTTATAAAAAAGAGAATGATATTAATAATTTATTTGACTGAGTATATGTGATTATACGTTTGTAATTGCTTTAAAATAAATTGAAATGTTTTTCATAAAACTATGATTATGTTTTGCTTTTAATCATGTTGGCACCACATAGAGAATAGTTTTTCAGCGGAAAACTAATGAAAATCTATTGTCATTCTTCTTATAAGATCATCTAGAAGATATTTTACAGATAATGAAGCGAATTTATGTGGCGAAAAGAATATAAATTTAGAAAACTCTCTACTTCTCATTGTTAAAAATAGAAACTCGACAACTATGTCTCATTTAACAGTGTGTGGGGTACTTCATTCGAATTAAAAACCACTAAAAATAATTTCTGACAATTGTTCAACAATAAATATTTATTTTAAATATATTTAAAAAATTTTTCCCCATTAGGATTTGAAAAATTCAAATAAAAGAAATCTCTTCTTTTAAAATTCAGTATTGACAACCTAAAGCTAGAATCGACAACTATATTTTCGAAATTGATATAAATTTTACGGTATTTAATCATTTTTAATTTTTTAAAATATCTTGAATATGATTTTTACAATCATACAAATTCTTAAAAATACCAAAAATAGTCTAATCCCAGTCTTTTCTTAACTTTCGCTCCAAAATCCATAATATTTTGTATAAACACTTACACAAGAATAACATACCTCATTAATAGGTATTATAAAATTACAAGTTATTGTATTCGCAAAATTATTATTCATGTCTTCGAAAGGGAATAGGTTCAATACATGATCCATCAAAGACAGTAGTCTAAGAATGTACTCTGCACATAAAAAATTCAATCGAACTCAATTTCCTGGCTGATGTTATGAAGAGAGAAAGATTCCAGATTAGGGTTTAATTCCAACATTTAATCTTGTCTTAAAATTATGAGGTTGTTGGCAGATTAGTGACTTCGATCAGCAGAAGTAAGCATCCTAAAAAGTATCACGATAAAAAAAATATGCAAAATTATTTATAAATAAAACTTAATTTAACAAATTTATCTAAGTAGAAAATGTAAAACTATATTTAATTTTCAAAATAAAATTACTAATTGGATTCATTTTTTTTTAATTCTATAAAATGAGTGTTTGGTTAATATTAATAAGAAATTAATAAGAAATTTTGAAAGCTATAAAACTTTAGACAAAAACCACTTAAAAACAGATTAATAACAATTACTCAAATCACAACATTGAAAAAACGACACTGGAAATTTTAAGTATATAAAAAAAGCATTTTATATATAAAAAAAATATTTACAAAAAATAATATTAAATTGGAAGTAAATGAAGGTTTTTCTTTGAAAAATAATAAACAGCATATAATTGATAAATATTGCTAATATATAATTGATAATATTTAATAAATATTGCTATTTTACAAAAATCATTTACGTACGTATTTATTTACACTGGGATGGGTTTAACCCAATTTATCCATTTTTAACAAGTTAAAACAGGAAATCGAAGGATTTTTGAAATTTTCTTGAAACTGGTAACTATTATTAAAATATTTTCGAGTATTTTGAGAGAGAATAATAAAATTTTAAACTTTTATACGAAATAAAAGAGTATTAATACAAAAGTGATCTAAATTAGAAACAAAAATTTTAGTTTTTGTAAAAAGAAGTTTTTATAGATGTAACTAAGCAGGATATTTTATTAACAAACATAACCTAATTGGGCAACAAATTGCCTTCACTGAAAATGTATATCTGAGTTAATATTTTCAAATTTTTATAGAAAAGTACTAATTATAAATGCAATATTAATACAAAATAATTAACATATATTTTCATTTTTTAAAATAAAAGTACTCGTAGTAATTTTTTAAATTTTAATAAAAAAAGTTGAAGAATTATAATATTTTTGTTAAAAATATTGCTATTTTATCTCTCCAGTCGATTTCTGATCTATTTTAAAGCAATAAAATGCTATCTTTTATTTGCAATAAAAATTTAAATTTTAAGAATATTTAAATTAATTTAGGTATTTATTGTTGCCAATATAAAGCATCATATCTTTCAAAGCAACACCTGTCTATATATTCTTAATAGAAACAAATATTTTGAAAAAACATAATGAATTGAAATATAAAATAAAATATAGCCAACAATGTCTTGCAAACTTCAAGACTGAAAGAATATTTCAGATGACTTTCAATAGCAGTTTTGAATTTCAAACGTTCAAATACCAAACGCCGAAAAATGTAGTGAAAATTTTGTTGGTCTGAATATTAAAAAAGTTAGATTTGATACTAAAATTATTAAGCAATATACAAAGATTTATTATCATTGTTGTAGTATTTCTGACAAGAAAATAATTAAATTTAAATTTTTTATTACAAGACATTTATTTTTCGTGTTTTAATTTTATGCAAGAATATTTTTCTAAAACGCTGTAATACTATATAACTAATTATGTTCAGGTAAAACTGAAATATTATTTTCAAGAATTCTGGTGAAAATAAGAAAGTTGTCATAAATTATAATAATCACTACGTGTTTATATTTTACTATGAAACATGAATAAACAACACGAATTAAGTCCGAGTTTCCATGAAGTTCCCCATCAATACAAGTTAATGTTAATATGCAGTATGAATCAAATGAATTAAAAATTGAAATTATAATCTTATTTTTTACGTCAATAATTTAATTCAAAAAGGCTTTCATAGTACTTTTGTTTTGTGGTGATTGAAAATTCCACTCTCAGCAAACTTTACGAATGAATAAAAAGAACAATTAAGATGAACAATATGCGGATTTTTTCCATTACACTTTTTCCCTTAATTCGAATCTTGCCAATCTTCCTTTTAAAATCATTAAGAATTTTTCTCTTCATATTTTTATGAAAACCAACTTAATTTGCATCCTAAAAAACTGTTCATTAAAAATTTGAATATATTATAACTGAAATGTCATATCTCGTGTCCAAATACGCCATGACGAAATTTGAAATAGAAGATTTCATTTCAAGCGAGTTTATCGGGAAAATATTCAAATAGAAATTAAGCATTTAGAGTTATACTATTTCCACTTTTCATTAAATATGAAGCTAAAATATAGATAAATGGACAGAATAGACGAAATGATACAAATTTGTTGACAAAAATTTGTTGACTCAGTAAATTAAATTTCTCAATACTGATATACATTATATTTAGAAAGTCTGATAATTTTTTTACGTAAGTTCTAATGCCTACAATAAATGAAGTTTCAAAATAAAGAAAAATCATTTTTAATCTGTTATCTCACAGCAGAGTTAATATCAGCTAATGGTTTAAAATGTATATTTTTTCTAGTTTTATATGTATAATCATACTTCTAAAATTAATAGGAACATCATTCATAAGAGAAAAGATTACTTCCTCATACTCCAAGAAAAGCAAGGTCGAAGATCTTGTACTAGCAAAGTACCCATGCCAAAGGCCACTTCTCTTAATATAACAATTAGCAGGATACAAATTTAAATGTTCCTAATTTCAACACCAATACTTATAAATAATCAAAAGCAGCCAGTAGAAAAATTTTAGTGTTATTAAAAGAACAAAAGATCTGTAGTTTTATCAATATTTACAAAGCAAAACTGAAGTTCTTATCCATTGCGTTATTTTAACATACTTTTTAATTAATTATATTAATGTCTGAAACTAATTTATTGAATTGCATATCTCGCCAACTTTTTGAACTAATTCATAATATAAGTTTAATGTGAACCATTTAATTTTATAAGGATCAATGCAGTCTCTTCATCAGAAAAGAAAAATATCTTTAATTAAAATTAGATTATTTTACACGCAGTTGTTTATGAAGGAACTGTAAATTCGCTTGAAATACAATCTTCTTCCTGAAACTTCTATCTCATAATGGTTGAATTATTATCACTTTGGGAGAAAAAATTAAAAAGCAAAAATCCCCCTTAAAAAGCAGTCATAAAATATAAAAATGAAGCTTTTAACTATAGCTCGGTTACAGTTAAACTGAATTTATCTTTCGTCAAATGATGGCTGAATTCCGTTAACACTATTATTGATGCTACATTCATACCAACACTAAACAAAATAAATTTTAATATGAGCCTATTTTCGCTTGTTAAACTATTGATTTTAATTTATTATTTTTAAATTCTCTAAACTATTTTTAACTTTTACTATATTTTCTCTTAAATAAAAATTTTGAATAATAGCAATACGCAATAGCCATCTATTTAAGCAAAATATTATGCATAAAAATTCTAAAACTATGCATAAAAATTCTCAGATTCTTCTCACAATGAAGTGTCAATTATTTTTAGGATCACTAAAATTAAATCTATACACAATATTGTAAAAAAAAAATATACAGGAAATAAAAGTTTATCGCAACCTTAACTGCATCGTTACTGGTGCATATGTAATTTCAATTATTTAATTAAAATGATTGTCCGAACTTGAGTTTTTCGATTTATTGAATTATTCTGATTAACCTATGAAAGAAAGAGAAATAGAAGATTTATTTACATAAAATCTTCTACTAGCAATTTTTTGTCTAACGATATTCTCTTTTTTTTTTTTCCAATAGTAGTAGAACATAAATTCCACCAGAGAAATGATGAAAAAATTCAATAAACAGAGAAAAATGTTTTGGATCATCGGTTTTCATTTTTAGCTTTGTTAAAACAAGTTAGTCTATTTCTCTAGCCTAGTATAACGAATTAACCCAAGCCATACATTTCTCTTAAGCTACTATGATTTTATTAGAAATTAAATTTGAATGAATCATGAAAAATTATTATTATTTTATTTGCTTAATAAATTTATTCAGGGAAAGTAATTTTCTGTGGTTATCGCTAGACCATAACTGGTTGACTAAATATTTAATTTGCGTATGTAATTATAGCTCCTAATGAACTATTAAAATTTCAAGTATTAAGGAATAGATTTTTATTACGAACTTGTATTAAAAATAAACTGAAAATTATAATTTTAAATGTAAGCATAAAATCAACGTAAATTTGAAAAAGAAAGATACATGGCAATTTGTTAAAGAATAAATAAAATACCTTAAAAATAATGAGTAATTAAAAATAATTTTATAAAAAAAATGAAACTAAAAGTGTAAAGATAAAATCCGTTCTGAATGCATTCATGAATTAATTTCTAGGAAAAAGAGACAATTACGATTAGAAAAATGTTACACACGAATGAAATGTAGTATAAAATCAACAAATTAATAATAATAATTCAAGCATAAAATTAAAAAATATGACTTAATTAATTTTTACAAAATCATGTACATACAGAGTTACCATGTTAAAAAAAAGTCCCTGTGTGGTATTTTAAGATATTTGACTTCAAAAAGTGCGTATAAACATATTGCGACATGCTGAGTTGTGTATCAAACTTTATGGTTAACCTTTCAGCATCTCCTTTGAACGGTAATAAATGATCGTATGTATTAATCTATATTTAGTATTTACAAGAAATTGTATGAATAGGTATGGGACCTCTGTTATTTTGATCAACCTGTAAATCTACATATATTAAATACGAGCATGGATACAAAAAAGTTTACAATAACAACATTTGAAAAATAATTATTGCGGAACACATTATTGTTTATTCTGAAGACGACCAATTGCGCTAGTTTTCTTGAAGTTATCCGGGCATGGGTAATTCATGTTAACAAACGTATCACTGCGATTAAAATGGTGGGAAGTTCAGAAAATGAGATAGTTTTGGAGTTTTTGTTGTTGCTCCAGAATGCTTCGCTCTACCTAGCCCTTTGTTGGGCTCAATCAGTTAGATAGAAAAAGCCGGGTGGGAGTCTTCATAATATAGAAGCAGGGACCAAGCAGAAGACTCCCAATACTTAGTTTACAATCTCTAAAGGTATCATTTCACATGGAGAACAGTGGGATCACGACATATTTAACGTGCCCCAGCCGCTATTAGAAAACACAACGGAACTTCCGTTGGGTTGAGATTACATCACTACATTCCTATAACTAGAACGAACACCCTAACCCATCAGGCCATCATTTAGTGAAGCGCGCCATCTATTGTTTTTTATAAATAAAGAATGTGTCTTCTGTTGAATCCATGTTGACTCGAATAACAATACCATCTCATACACTGCTCGCCAAATTACGGCAGAAATTCAAATTGAAAGTTTATAATTTCTGCTTCAAAATACAGAAAAGAGAATTCTAACAAGTGATAAAAAGACAACAATAATTCAGATAAATGTTTAATTAAATTTTTTGATTATGTAAAAATGTTATCTTAAATATACTTCTTAATTACTTTTCGAATTTTCTGTCTACTGTTAATAAATAAAATTTAATTAAAAATGTAGCATTTTTCAGTAATCCCATCTTATTACCCACCTAAATTTGAATATTCAGTTTAAAAAGTTGTTATGTATTATTTCTAATTGAGAAAAGAAATCAATTAGCATATTAAACTTAATTTATTAAAATCAATTAATTATTATTTATTTAAAATAGATGTATTACCAAAGAGTTTTCAACTATAAAAAAGAAAACTGTTTAGTATTTTGTATTATTCTTCAGTTAAACATTGGATTAATAAAAGGTAAATGTGACAGGCTCCAAACTGCAGTTGGAATAACGCTTTGTAATTTTCAGCCTTCTTTAGAAGTACAAGATATATATATAGTTCAGTTGTTCTATGTACTTGAATCATGATATAAAATTCTATTATTGAGATGAAAACCGGGTATTTTTACTTTGAATGCATTTTCTAGTGTATATAAATTAATCAAAATCTACTTAACATCATGATTTTATTGATCGAGACTAAATTTAACTTTAAATAAATTAAACAAACACTTATTATTAAGCTTAAAATTAAGCGAACTCATGTAATATTTTTTAACTGATTATTTTAAGAATCCTACGAAAGTATTTCCTAATTACTGGCATCAGTTTTAGTTTTTGTTGTACTAAATTTTTACTTAATATTTGATTAATAGATTATGATGATTCTGTTTTTTAATGAAACAGAATTCAATTTTAAATTCTACTGTAATCTCATTTATGTTTATGAAAAACGAACACGTGCAATTTTTATTGAATTCATTTGATAGAATTTTCTCCTTTCTTCAGTTCAGTGAGAAAATTTCCACATTTTATACAAAATAATTAAAATAAAATAAAAAATGCTAAGAAAAAGATTTAATTTCTCAAGATATCATGTACTCACAAAATATTTTTACTTTATTTCAACCTAAATTTTTAACTAAATTGACTCTACCAAGATATTTTGTATTTATTTATTTATTGCATTGATGAATTTTAAAAAATGTTTACAAAAATTTAAATAATGTATTTATAAATAAATTATATAACGCAGATTTTTGTTGAGTCTATTAGTTATATTTTGTGTATTTTAATCGAGTTTTAAGTTAAGGGAAAATATATTCTGATCAGAATTTCGGAAATAAATATTTTTTGATTAATAAAGAAAAAGCTCTAAAATATAAACAGATGATAGATAGAATTATTTTTCATATTCGGTAGAAAAATTAAATATAATCATTGATTCTATATATTTTGTGTTCAAGTTGTTATATATTAATTACACAGTCTAAAATGAAATAGCACCTTAGATTTAAACATGGTTAAATAATGAATTCTAAGGGGGTGTGAGTTTCTACATACATATTTTTAAAATAATTTTTTTATAGAAAATGCCTTATAAATATATCTTAAATATATATATTCATAAAAAAAATTTCAGCCAATTGATAGTTATGTAACATTTTTGGAAATTACAAGTTTGGACTTGAATATCAATTGTTTAATTTTAGTTATACCGTATCAATAAGGAATATTTCATTTCCATTGTTAATATAAATTTGTTTTCAACCCAGAAATGCCTCAATATGAAAAAAACGGTGTTCAATAAATTATTTGGTTTCTGCAAAATTCATGCTACAACTTTTTTTGAAGAAAACCTGGATTGTGGTAACTAATTCATTCGAAATCTGGGTGGCTTTCGAACAGTATATACATTTCTCTGGATTGCTTTTAAACAGTTATTTCTTCCAAATTTTATTTTATGAATATTATCTTTTTATCTATTCTACCATATTCTTCTTCAAGTTGGGCTTAAGTGGAACTCGGCACCTCTGCTCTGTGGCATATATTCTACCACATAGAAAAGGATTATAAAAAAAATAAATGTTATATAAAGTTAAAACTGTGAATTTACATTAAGGCTATGACTTTTTAAATGTTTTTTTTTTATTTATAATTCTTAAATTGCAATAAGAGATCTCTCATTTTTTTAGTTTTTATGGTGTAAAAGTTGTACTTCTATAAAATCTTCGATGAGCACTTGTTTTGTAACCATAAACCTCAATAAAATCATTGAAAAATTTTGTTATATATTGAAACGCCTGGAAAAGAATGTGGTAAAATTAAAAAAACAAAAATTGAAAAAATCAATGCTTTTTGGTTCATTAATTCTGAAACTATTATACATGATAGTCAGAAGAAATAAAAAAAAATATTATTCTAGCTAGTGAAAGAATATTTTAATAATTAAGAAGAATATTATTTATTCCATTAAAGTTAACAAAAATCAGAATATATCAAAAAAATAAACTTAATATCATTTCTGCCTTTACGACTCTTAATAACATTGTTCTTATGACAACTATCTTCTTGATGTAGGTATAAATACTTTAATTTAATAGACTCATATGGTACATTATGATACATTAAGTTCTATGGTACATTTTGTACGTTTAGTAAGATGTTCTTTAGCAAGGTCAAGTACAGAATCCTCTGCTTCCTGGATACAAAAGTAACTCGTTTTCATACAACGCTGCCGAGACCCTATTTTTAATTTGCATTCGTTTTCTAAGCCGAATTTATTGATAGAATTGATGAGCTTTCGAATTAAAACTAAAATAAGGAAGATTTCTTTGAGTATACAAGAAATTAACATTACATTTCAAAAATAGTTATTGATGTGAAATTATAAAAAAAACGGAAATTATTTTTAAAATTTTTTATATTATTTCTTAAAAGCACATAAAATATTAAATATATTATTTCTCAGAATTTTGAAAAACTAGAGATGGGAAAAATAAAAATTTTGAGACAAAGAAGGATATCTTATATCTTGCGACTCCGTTATATAAGGTTAAAAATAAAAATTTCTAATTATATTTATTGACTATTAACACCCGTTTTAGATTTTACGTATATGCTTGTGTCAGTAATTTTAGGAAATAAAATGGTCTAAAAAAATGATGTTGCACAATATAAATTTGTCATATAAATTATTAAAAGCAATGTAATTCAGAAATAGACAATCGTAATAGAAATAATAAGATTTATATATATATATAAACTAATAATAAAATTAACTTCATTCTAAGGTTACATCTTTTCTACAATACTTCTTATAGTTTATCTTCTCATATTACTCCAATAAGCTTTACTTATTTATGAGAAAAGCTTATTAGTAAAGATCTGGATGAAAAAACGTAGATTACTAAAGATAGAAAGAAGTGATAAATTTTTATTTTCTCTAACCTTTTAATAAAATTCATATAATATTTTTTTAAATGTATTTATTTTACAGAATTTAAAAGATTTCGTTCTGAACTCGGAAAGACTCAAATGTGAAAAACGTAGAAAAAATGAGGAAATTTCCTGTGTTTCAACACCACAAATCTTTGGTTTTTAACGAAACTTGTGAAATTCGAGTTTTTTTATTTATATTTTTTTAATTTAATAAGGAATATATTGATGTATCATTTCATTTTTGAAAAAAAAGTCTTTTATTTTAAATGAAAACAGGAATTGCCAGAGCATCATAATGCGCTCCTGGCATTGGTCAGATTCAGATTAAGATGCACCACAAAACATTGCATCATTACAGTACAGCAGTTAAAAAACATAATCCTTAAATAATATATTTACACATTATTAATATATTATTGTATTTCTTTAGAGAAATGTGCCAAAATCAAACTCAACATTCTTAAAAGAAGAATTTGGCTACTACTAACCAGATTTCAAATTTCTGGGACAAGACATATAAATCCACAAAATATAAAAAAACGTTAAATTTCATTTGTGAACATTTGAACCACTGAGCCTTTCTACAACTAGATATTAAACTTCACTCATTGCAGAGTACAAACTAACTCGTACCGCATTGAAATATAATTTGTTAATTTCTAAACTACTTGCTGGTAAAATAATAACTATAAAGATATTTTATGAAGTGACAGATTTAGAGATATTTATTATTATAAGAAAGCTCAATATATTGTAAAGGTGTAACGATGTTTTACACAAAACACCTAACTTAGAAAACGCACTTTTTTTCATTTTCTTAGCAGAGTCAATTGATCTTAAACTCAATTCCTAGTTACAAGGTAAAAAAATTTCCTCACCTGCATATAGTTAAAAGGGTATAAATTAATTTATAACTATAATTTAGAAGTTATTTATACTCAATTTTACTGTCCACTCATTGAAAATCAACCATATTATTTTGTTAAATATGAATAAAAGTTTTTTAAACACTATTGTGTGTATTTTACTCTTAACAAAATATTTTGGTTAAATTTCTTCTTTATAAATAAAAATTTCAATAAAATTACGTAAATCCCAGAAGAATTTATCAACATTTAAAATTTTTATATTTAAATAAAAAAAGAAAGTAAAATATTTTGTTTTATTATTCTTCAGAGTATTTACTCTTCGTATTTATTTTACACCTCTTTAAGAAAACGTTTTGCAATAAATATATTTAAATTACGTTAATGACATATTTGATATATTTTATTCAATGAGTGAAAAACATAAAATTACAAAAAAAAGCTAAGACATTTACTATAAATTAAAAAACATAAATCGAAGTTTGAAAATATTGTCAGTATTAATAATTTCTGCAATTAATATAATTAATAATGAATATGCAAATTTTCACAGGATTATAAATGAAAGGCGTGAGTTGAATAATATTTTTCATTATTCATAACAAATAAATAATTTTCGAACAACTAATAATTAATTCACATAAAATACCGAAAGATGATTAATCATTTGAAATTGTAAAACCATTTAAAAACTGCAACTGGTTTGACTACCCTGATAACTATTTGAAACATTATAATGAAGAATACCTCGAAAATCAAACAGGGCAATTAAAAACGCATCGTAGAAATCAAATGTCACATTGATTTAAGAGAAAGGTTAACTAAGAGAGCAACGAAATAGTCATAAATATATATGTGACATTTAAAAATAGATAACGAAAACTTTGTAATGTAATAAGAATAAAAGATATACAATGTAATGCGCTATAACTCAAACTTTAATGCGATTTTCCGAAATTGTATCTTTCAAATACTATTAACTAAAAAAGATAAGATAAATATAAATATAGTGATCAAAATATTATTATTTTATTAATAAATAATAAGATTTTACAAAAAATGTAGAACGATTTTTAAATTCCAAATGTTTTAGTTACTTCAATAAAAAAATTCTTACAATCCAAATACAGAATAGTATAGCAAATTTTAAAAAAATTTTAAAAACATCTTACAAAGAATTTTGAAAAACTATTTTATGGAATAGTAAATTAATATTTCCATTTTATATATGAATCAAAATGTGTAGTATATAAGATATTAAGAATATTATTAAGTAATAAACTATTTCCCTCGTATTTAATCATTATGGATGAATACTTATACTCATATTTACAATATGCTCGGACATCATTATTTTATAACAATTGTAAAGTGCATTATTATATTTTAATTTCAGTTATTGCTGACTTTTCAACTTATTTTGTAAGAAAACTTAAAGTTCAATCGAATGGTAAAACAATTTTGGAATGGGTTCAGGTAATATCCAGTTGTAAGTAAATATTGTATACTTTTCATGTTTAAAATTTTTAAATACAGTTTGTTTAACTTGTTAAAAATTTTGTATTAAAATAAGATTATTGGTTTTTGATCAATAACACCAATTTTACAACAGAAAACTTTGAACTAACTTATAAATTATAATAAATATATCATGAAAGTTAATCTAAATTATTAAACACTCGCACATTCTTGGTATCAGAAGTTCAGTATGAAAATCAAGAGCAAATATAACGATACATGTGTACAAAGATTATCGATATCGCATAAAAGGTCTGACTATTGCTTAATCAAGTTTGACCAATTAAAACACGAAACTAACAACTGTTATTAAAATAGCAAGAATTCCCTTATTTTATAACCTCTTGGATTAGAAAATATCCACCAGATAGCTCGATTAAAATTGCACAATTCTTATATCAAAATTATATACCATATATATTAATTAAAATTTCAAAGAAATAAAAATCACTGAAGTCAGTTAATATTTACTTGATATAACTAAAAAATAAAGTATATAAACTAAATTTCTTCTTTTAATATTTTTATAATAGTATTAGTGAGAACATAAGAATTCAAAATCAGGAAATTGTATGCAACATTCAACTTTTAAATAAAATGAATAAAATATCCCCCCTTACTTTTTTGTCAGAAAGACTAATAAATTTTAAAGAAATAATCACATTTTATACAGGAAAAACTTTTATTAAGGTAGATTATAATTGATAAGAGGAAGTGTTTCAGAACTTTTAAATTCGACACATATCAGTCGATAAATGTGAAATATTCCAAATAATTATATGATCATTTTACTTTTTTTTATTCTAAATAAGTTTCAAAAATAATAAACGCAGACTTAATATTAATGGAGATTTGAATTTAAAGCCTAAGTATCACCAATCACAAATGAATCAATATTTCTTAACTAACATAAAACACAATATTCATTTAGTTCAGAAATTAAATTTATTATGTAAAGTATAATTTTAATAAATCTTAATGTAATTTGTTGGTCATTGAATTTTACTTATCGTCAAAATAAGTAAGTTTTAATAAAAAAATATTCTTATAACTACTCATTGTAATTTATTGTAACTGCATTTTTCGGTTAATGGAAAAACAGTTTATTTGAACGGAATTTACAGTTAAAAATAATCATTTGCTCAAAAAACTTGAATGATTTTCATATGCATTTACTGTTTCTTTCTCTTTTCAAAAAAAAATATTCAGCAAAAATTGCAGATTATATAATACCAGTAATTTAGCTAATTTGATAATAAATTTATAAGAAAAACTAATAACTCTTAAGACGAAAACAAACCATTCTTAAAAAAATATCAGAATTGTTAACCTTACTTAACTCTTGAAAATTAAGATTCATTTGACAGAACGATGAATGTTCGAAAAGTAAACTAAATTTTACTAAAAAAAACATGCTTCCCTGTCTTGGAAAATTCAATGTTAATAATTAAATTTAATGTTTAGAAACAATTCAAAAAAAAGGAATAAAATAAAATAAATTTAATCATCTCGCGCGCGTGAAAATAAAATCGTTTGCTAAATTAATAACTTGAATATACAAACGATTTCATTTTGCGACACGAATAAAAATGATTACGACAGAACAAAAATGTATGAAAAATTTTTTTAAAAAACGTGAAAATAGAATAAAAACAGAACTCACCTCTGCCGTATCCATGCGTATGTTTGGCGAAACTGTTGACAACAGCATCGACGGCCTCCTTGAGGATGGTCTTGGCCCGAGCGTCGGACACCGAACCCGTTACCGAGCTGGTGCGCCGGCTTGGGGGAACAGGGGGTACGGCTTTCGTCTTGTGTCTTGCCATATTAGACGTCATTCTATTTTAGAAAAGAGTAGGAAATAAAAGTGTCTTCTTTTTTTACTTCATAGAAGAAATATTTGCACGTTGGACGCGTACGTGCCCTTCCTGCAGTAAAAGCAGAAAAGACACTGCTTTTAGGCGCAGTGGAACTGCTCCGATGTTGAATACAGGTGTTGATTACGAGCCGAGTAATGTTTTTTAGGCCGATTCTTAAGTTAGTCTTCCTTTACCCCAAGACCCGTGCTTGTGTCTCCACGGGTTAAAGACGCCCAGCTGCCTGTTCGCTTACTCACTCGAACGGAGGACGAAAACTTGCCCCTCGTCTTGATAGGTGGCGCCCCGAGTAAATACTTTCTATTATTATTATTCAAGGTAGGAAAAGAAGAAATATCTTGAAAGATGTTTGATGAGATGGCGAAACTTTTCGCCCTTCTTGGCGTCTGCGCTTTTGATTTATCGCCGTCTCAATTTGCGAGGAAGAACGTCCATTTATGGAAGCCTTTCCGTAAAATTGCATTAAAATTTCAATATGGGCGTCAGGTATATCGGAATTGTTACCTGGCGAAGCAAAACTAGTCATGAAAAAACTTGTTATTTACTCCATTTCCTTAACTACTGACTGTTGGGGTAGCTCTTAACTGTAGTGGAACATCTGATCACGAAAATATTCGGAAGTTAAACTTATAAACTTGAACTGCACATTATTTAATTCTATCAAGGAAAAAAAATTCTATCCCAAACGAGTACCCTTTTATTTTCACCTCAACCAACCTTTTACTAGAATATTATGAAAACAATTCTCATTTCTCAATCTGAAAAAACTTACTTAATTACTTCAATCTTAGTTATATTTAAAAAGATAATTTGATATTTAAAAAAATAATTATAATAAATATATATTTTATACCTTTTATAATCATTAACAATAAAAAATATGGGTTACATATTTTGAATAAAGAATCATCTTGAAAGGGGATTATTCATATTTATTGAATTCTCTTGAAAAATTAGTATCCTTATTCAAGGAATTAATCACATGTCAAAAAACAAATCCAAAATATAAAAGTTTCAGAATATTTTAACAAGAAAAAGGGGAATAAATTCTAAATTACTTTGATTCTATATTTAAATTTAAATCTTAATTTAATCTTAAATGTACCGAATCTTTTACAACAGTGGAATAAGAAGAAAAGAAAGAACAAAGCTATTCATTTCATAAAAAATGTCTTATTCAAAATAATATCTACGACGCATCGAAACAAAAAATAATAAAAATACCAGATAGATTCATTTAAAAAATATATAAACTAAATTTTTAACTGAACGTTAAGGAGTAAAGATTATTATATTTTATTCATTAATTTATTTCACTTGCATAGGTTAAAATACGGGCAATTCTCGTTAATATATTTACCATTTTTCGTGGTTTTATTTCTTATTTTACCTTTAGTTTGATATAAAAGTACTTAGTTGATCTCGAGATCAATAACCTAAAAGCAATTCCCAATCACAAGTAACTAATTCCAACTTATCTCGTGATAATAATCAAACATGTGAACTGCTGAAAAGGAAACTAGTCCCACATGATAAGCTGCGATAAGCTCGATTCGTTTTATTGCAGCGGATGAATTTTTTCAATATCTGGAAGATGTGAAATTTAAAATATTAGATTTGCTGTTTAATTTTTCACGTTTTATGAATTAAAACATTAAGCTTTGGAAAAAAAACGTTTTCTTAAGCAAGGATAAAGAAAACAAGAATAAATTATATTCTTAAATATGTATTCATTATATAAGTATAAACAGATAAGTTTCTATCTAGTAAATCCATCGTAATCATGTGTAAAGAAATAATAAAAATAGTAAGTCTTTAATAATTTATTTAATTTACTACAGGTAGAATTCAAATATTCTGAAATTTTAAAAATAATTTTTGCTAAACTTATCGAAATGATATATATTATACTTCAAGTAGAAAATTTTTTTTTAGCTTTTGGAAAAATAATTGCAATTTCGAAAATCAAGAATATTTATTGTTTATTTAATTTTGTTCAAAAAAGCCGTTTTGTATCACAAAATGAAGCATAGATCAGCTAAAAACAAATTAAATGAAGTGTAGAAATCTTAAAAGAAATTAGTTTTTGTTTTATAAAAGAAATAAGTTTTGAAATCATAAATTCCTCTCCTCAATATTTATGCATTTCCGGTTGGCAGCGTATTGAGAAAGGCAGAACACACTAGCTGCCGAGAAGGAAAGCACAAAACTGAGGAAAATTGTAATAGATTTTTTTCTCCTTCAAAAAATGTGTACTACAAAAATTGCAAAAATGTATAAATAAATAAATAAATAAAAATAAAAAAAGGGAGATTCAATGCCATATATTGTTTTTACTGCTCCCAACGGTTGGGAATTTTAAAAACAAAGAACTATGCGCCTTAGTCATTGTAGACCTCCGGAATCGTAGGCAATAGGCATCAATAACTCAATTTCGTAGAACAGATCATTGTTCATTAGAGTTTAAATTAACTGTAATTGCTGTTATTGAAATTTCTAAACAAGACATTACCTATATCTTAAGTTAACCAGAGACAAACCATCTGATATAAATTTCATTCCATTTCGTGCAGCTGTGTTTTCAATTCAGCCCTATACTAAAGTTCGGAAAACTGAAACGGAATGAGGATTTTGTTTACATATACATTCACCGATTTTAGGCGAGAAAAAGCCTAAATGATTTTTCTTGATCTAGAATATTTTTATTTCAAAAATTTCTGTCTTTCTAGTCATACTTATTTTCGATGAATAATAGATGTTGGTGAAGTTGTCGAAATACATTTTGCCTTAAAAAAATATTACCATTTAGCAATTTAAAAGAAGCTTGATACTTTTGAAAATAAAATCTGTGTAGAATTAAAAGGGGAGCACTACAAAGTGAAGTGTATTAAGTGATTACAAATTAAGTGAGTGTTGACCTGCCTTGAAGTTCTATAACAATCAAAAATCTCTATATCCAAGGAGGATAAAATATGCTACTAAAAATATTCAGAAGACTGTTATAAAAAGTTGAAATTCATTTTACTTTAAATCTATTCTATTTTTCGTTTAAATCCATAAGATAAACGAAATCAAATATCACACCGTAAGTGGTCAAGGCGATTTTTCGGATTGTACAAAATATTATCAAAGGCATTGTTCGCGCGGATAGTTAAATATATATTATTCATCGGTCAAGTGTATTCAATCGAAGTAAATTTAGTGGATAAAATACAGCTTTAATTTGATGTTAGCTAAAATAATTAAAAATCGAATATACGGTTCACTGAGAATCTAATGTATTATTGATTCGATATATTTTAGAGTTAAAATTTCGTTCCATTTCCTAGCAGATTGAAATGAATACAATGCTTTCTTATTACGTGTTTAGTACATGAGATTTTTTTAAAATCACCAATTGCCACCCATATAATCTAAAACTGAATGCTATTAAAGAAGTGTTTATATTTTTTAATGTCTCAAGTGCTAGATTTTTTTAATAATCTACGTAAGACTGATAAATTTCAGAATATTCATGTGCAAATACAAACATTAAAATGTATAGAACCTTCGATCTATTATATGCTGTCCACAATTAATTACAAGATCTATTTAAAATTTGCTCTATTTCAGTTCCACATAAAATAAAAAATTACTATATTCCAAAGTTCTATTTTGATATTATCCTATATAAAGAAAATTATTGAATTAAAAAATATAAATAATTAATGGGACATATTCTTCTGTAAGTACACAATATTATTAAACGAAATAATACACGAATCCACAAGCTTAAAATCAATTTATCTCAAAAACATTAGTTTCTACGATAACATGAGCAATTTAGTGAAACTGAACAATACGAAACACATCAAAATGTGCACAACATCCCACCTGATATGATGAAAGTTACCGTTTAGAGGACACAAATGTGATTTAACTGTCTTTTAGAAAAAGTTTGGCGCCACATTCATCAGATTTCGTAGTAACTTCTAGAAACGGTTAAAAACATTTTAAATCTTTGCTTATATGATTTATTTACTTAACATTACAACAGAAATTCTCTGCTAACTCTTTTGTTTTATTTATTTTTTTAATTTAATTTTATTTATTTTTGTAAGATAAAACTTTACGAAAGCTCGCTCAGCTATTTCAAACGATTTTAAAAGTTAACGACAAAAAGACTAAATTATGTATCTGTTAATAGTAATAACATTATTTTTAAAAATAGTCAGTGAATTGTGACATATCTAGTGTTAGTACTTACATAAGAGTCGATTGATTGAAATCGAAATGAACTAATAAATAGAAACCGTAACTAGAACCGTAATGGAAATATTTAAAAAATGAGGATAGAAGAGTAATGAAAGTAGATTTCTAGGTTTCAACAAAATATAACTTGTAGCATTGAATCTAGATACATTTTAATTAAATGACACATCTTGCAAATATGCCCCTTATTTAAAGCGTACTAGATCCAATAATCTAGCAAAACTATCTAGCCAATGACACTAAAATAATCTGTCATATAATCAGATGTCATTTTAGATCAAGTGGAACTAAAATTATTGAGCGATAAGTTAATCATATAATAATAAATAACTATGGCAACTATAGCAATAAATTATTCTTCATGAATAGTGCATTTCTTTTATACAAATATTTGTAGTATTATATATATTTTTTTTATGTTCTTAAATCATTTATTATTTTCGCAAACGGGTACTCAATTTTCGTATAATATTTTACCTTTCGTATTTTAATTTTTGTATAAAAAAGTGATAATTTCTAATGTTAATAAAATTGCAATTTGAGAAATACACTGTATAATTTGATCATAGAAACGGAAAAAATGGAAATATAAATTCATTTTCTTTATAATTATCTTTTAAAAATATTCTGTTTACATGAGTATATATGTATACAATTAGATAGATAAAAAGCTATAATTCTCGTAATGTCAAAAAATTCTATTTTGGAAAAATCTTTTTGAATATTAATTTGAAGAAAAAACCTTAGTACACTTAAAACTACAAAAATTTTGATAAAAATTCTATGTCAAATATTTGCAATTAAAAGTTTCGATGCGACGATCAATTTTCGAAGATATTCACAAAATTCAATTCTTTCAGATATATATATATATATATATATAATAAAAAGGCAAAAATGTTGAATTTTTTATGAATACGGTAAAATGAATATCATATTTCTAAATTGTTGGAAAACCTGGATTATATAATACCAACTTCTAGAATATACTAATTTAAGTAGTATTTTGTTAACTAATGAGAATAATGCATTTTGCTTCTAAAAACTAAATACCTTTAACGCATTCTTACATCATACTTTAAATTAGTTATTTGGTCCTAAAAGAGTTTTCTATTTACCTATCTTATAATCATTATCACATAAGCTATAAGTAAATAAAATATATAAAAACTGAATGCTTTCCATATACTGACCATGTTTAATAATGATTATTCTTGGTAGTTATTCACAAATCGTCATCAAATCCAAAAATCTAGTCAAACCCTATCTTTCTTAATGATTCTTAAAATTTTTCCACCACAAATTGTCTTAAGCTGTGAAGTTGTTTTGTCATTTTATGTCAATTTGTTAAATCTAGTAATCACGAGATTTTCCACTCAATCCCAGATCAAGCTTTTGCTTTGAAAAACCATGTCTGCACTTGAAATTCAAAACTTAAAAAAGGGTCTTCATAATGAAGCTAACAAATTTTCTGACTTACTATAAAATATAATAAAGTCTTTGGTTACTTTTAAATATCAAATAGTGATTTTTCTTACAAATAGGAGTAATCTTCATTCATTTTTAAGGATACGAAGCCCTTCGTGACTTATCTGGCCCATAGCCACTTTTGATATGAATCTGGTCCTTTTTCTCTAATTCCTAATTGATCCTAGGTCTGTAAAGTTCATTGTTATTTCGATTAAAATAAGCTGAATCAATTATTTCGGTCAAGTTTGAGCTTTTACCAATCATATTATTATTGCTTTTTTGTTGCACTCAGAAAGATTAACAACGTAGATAAGCTCATTTGCCTATCAATTTTTATACCCCCAAAAAAGTCCTATGACAAATATGACTAAATTACACGTCGAAAATTGCTTTAGCTGGAAATTCTTTTGCGGTTGAACTTTCTTCGTGGAACCAATAAGCTCATGTCGTATGGAAAATAGAACATTTATAGG
>JAPDSC010000443.1:203202-224853 GCA_026290005.1 Latrodectus geometricus
ATCGGTGTTATTTCAGTCATGGAAATGACTCGAAGGCGAATTCTCAGTCGAAAGGGGAACGTGTGCCCACCATTAACATCTGAAAAGTAAAAAAACGGTAGCTTAGGAAAAAAGTAAAATGTCTGAGCGTAAAATATCGGAATACTTCCATTGAAACCATTAATATTATCATTAGGAATCCATTAGTCAAAAAGTGTGACATCAGACCAGTTAAATGGTTAGGGATCAATTTTATTTACAAGCATTGGATCAGTTATGATATTTTGATATTCTTTTATAAAAACTTTTAGAAAGGAAATTGCTTGTAATTAGGCATTAAGACCTGAATGTCAATGTCATATCTTGCAAGTTATTTGTTATCTAAGTTTAAACAATATGAAAAATATTGGTTAGATTTGTATTAGATTTAACTAAATTCTACTATCTGTAAGAATAGCAAATAATGCAAATTTTGTGTTTTCGCACTATACAATAGAACTCCGCGTTGATTAATAAAACCACAAAGTGAGATATAATCTTCAGAATAACCAAGAAATAGAAACTATCGAAAAAAAGAGATAGCATTTAATATGATTCGAACATGAACTGAAACAGTTGAATAAATATTTCTACCATTTTCCCTGACTGAGGATAATATCTGCCTAAAATTATATTTAGAATAACGAACTCAGAGATTTATGCTATCAAAATATAATTACAACTCAAGCATAAAAAGTGTAAAAAGTCTGTATATAAGTATATAATAAGCATAAAAATCTGTTTATGGAGACTATTTTTTAAACTGTTGTAAATTTACTTAAAAAACAGTTTGTTATGACTAAGCTAAATTTTAGTAAGGTAAAGATAATGTTGCTTTCAACATGAGATATCCATCTATTAAATTCTTCTGATAGAATAGAAAATGAATATATTTAGAATAATAAAACAAGAGTAGATTAAAAGAACTATCTCAATAAGATTCATTCTTATCAAAATTTATAACATTTTAAAAAGCTTTTGGTTTTCGTATATCATGATTACACATACTATATACCATGGTTTCGGTTTCAATTGTAAAACAAATGTAACTACTTCAACAAGCCAAAACAATCTAAAATTCAAGTTAAATATTTTGTTAACATTCCATTATTGAGATAATAATAGCTTGATCAGATGTTTTTCTCTGAAGAGTTAATCAATAATATCATATAATTTTATGTTTCATAGATATGATTCTGCATAATAATATTTTAAACAATGTCTCTAACTCTTTCCCTGATAAGAATATTGAATACCTTATGTAGAATTCTCAAAAGAGTGGGATTTTCCAAATTTGACTTTAACAACTGTTACACGATTGAAAATAGTTATACGCTTCTACTTCTTCCATTCATTTCTGCCCTATGACTGAGTTTCTTAGACTTTCTCTACATAAACGATTGACTATGGCTCATGATTAGACTTTACTTATAATGATAATACTTTAGAATTTCCACCACTAAGTTGTGCCAGAATACCCTCACATTTATTGAATTTTGGAACTATTAAATATAACTTACTAATAGTTTAAAATGTTTATTGAACGTCATATGATTCACGGATTCCTATTTCAAACTGATTAAGATAACTATTTTGCACTGATTTTTTGCTTGATTGTAATTTTGCTAATCTATGCATTTGTAATTGCAGAGTGAAGTCATTAATGAACATTTTGTTTTCTATCTTAAGAAACATCTGCGACTAATAGCTGGATATTTGCATCTAATTTGGATTTAACAAACACATGCACGCTTCTTTCTGCACGGAAGTTTAAGCTGATTCCGTAAATGATGCAAATATCAGAGCGTCCAAAAATTGAACGAGTTGCTGGAGAGAGGAAGGAAGCAGGGAAGAGATTTGATTCGATGATGTTGATTCACGCGAAAGATGAGTTACAGTTTCGCAGCTGAAAGGATGTCTTCTGCGACAGTCACGCTTGTTTCTATATCTATTTTTCTTTTTAAGTTAATGTTTTTGAAAATGCGATGGAAATAATGCTGTTCCTACAATGAAATAGCATTTTTATATCTCTTTTCTGAAGCAAAAGTTGGTTAAAAATTTATTAATTGGATTATATAAACATGAAGGTAAAGGTAAAATATTTTAAAATCTAAGCGAAAAACATTCAGAGAGAAAGAAGTACAATTTCTATTTTTTTTTTATTTATTTTTTTTTTAAAAGAAAAAAAGGTTTTCTTATAGTAATTGAACTATAATTTAATGTTTTGAAAAATAATTAATTATAAGCGGAACATAGTATATTTAATAAATATTAGGTATTTCCAATATGTATTGAATCTATTATGAGAAGTAATTTATTCTTCAATAAACTACATTTTATGACTAAAACACTTGGGTTGTTTCCAATTATGAAAAAAATAACTATGTATGAGATGAAGTTTTTAAAATAAATTTGGCAAAAAAAATAAAAAATAAAAATAAACTATAAAAGAAAAATGCAAAATATACAAAAGGAATAATAAATGTAAAAAAGATTAGCAATTTGAACATTGTTCTGATTTGGGACAAAGTGTAATGAAACGATAATAAACAAAATATTCAGATTCATTAAGTATCATATAATATATATATATATATATATATATATATATACTCACAACAGCTACATCTGTCTAAAGCAGAAATTCTATATCAATATGTATATGCTTAAAGTTTCTTATATAGTTACCAAATATATAACATAACAATGTTATTAAATCTAAATGTTGAAAATTTAGATAAATGAAATCAGATCATAAAAAAAATCTTCATAGACTCCATTCAAATTAATAATTAATATGTATGTATTACGATGTTAAAAATTTCTCTTCATAGAATATAAATTAAGCACTATTACCAGATGATGACTTTAATAATCGTAAACCTTTTGCAAGTTATTGGAGCTTCATTGTTAGTTGATTTTACGAAAATTTTCTGTTGCCTTAAATAATATCCCCCTCCTGTTTTGAAATTAATCTGTATAAGTTAAGCTATAAGTATTAATTTTCCTAATTGTCACCATTTAGGATCTTTCTACAATGCTGCTGGTGAGTTTACTAAGAGAGAAATCCATTTCGCACTCATGATGTAAACACAGTATCTAAAGACAAAATTATGTACAATTATACCATGTTTTTTATGGAATAAAATTTTAGCAATTTCAAAAGAGAAATCAATTAAAAATAGATTAAAATAATAATAAATAATTAATGTACGTATGACGTAATTGAAATTTTCCCATATAATGAAAATTGGTGGGATCAGTTTTTTAACAATGCATCAAAGTGAAATTTTTTCTTTTCTAGTTAATAAATTCTTCATCGTAATTTTAAGCTCAGTTCAAATTATGAACAAGACATCATAATTGAACCTTCTTCTTTAGCCTGTCTAAAAAATAAACATTAAATTCTGCAATTATTCAACAGCTCAAATTTAATCAGAATAATGAATTGGGTAAAAAACAAATAAAATTAATTCCTCTACCAAATAAACTATAGCAATCAAGAGAATCATAAACATATTCCCTCCCTCACACTTACAAGAGGTAATAAATATGGTGTTTGCATGACATTTTTTGAAAACTTAAAATGTTAAAAAAAACATTCACTTCTCTCTTTGATAAAATTTTTCATTCTCATCGACATTTTTGCATTCAAATGTATGATTGTTAAATGTACAAGATATTAATAAAAATTTAAAAATATAAAAAATAATGGGAAGTTTTAATTTATTATCCATTCCGCTAACGCTTTTCATAAAAAAGTTTATCACAATGAATATTAAGGAATTTTAATTTTCTCTTAAATTTATCATTGAAAGAATTAATTATTCTAATTTGAAATATTACCTCCTTTATTTCACTTGTTTATTTTAAAAAAAAATGTAATCCTATTATATATGTTTTTTTTTATTATTTAGTTTTATGGATTTACGCTAATTTGGATTTTTCCTGATACTAATTTAGCAAATTATCGAAGATCAAATTTTGCCTCCTCAGACTCCTATAACATTAATAAGGTAAGGAAATAAATAAAATACAGTGCTGCCATCTATTATCTTTAAATGAAAACAGATTTTTGAGCAAAATTTTATTTTGTAAGAATTAGTTGCAGTGTAAAATTAAAAAAAAGTTGTTTGAGAATAGTTTTCGTTTTCTTTATATATTTCAATATTAATAAAAATATTTTGAGACGAATTAATAATATAATCACCCTTATGTAAAACTGTATGAATCCCCGACAGTCCATATCCAACGCGGAATAAAGAGTTGCAAAATTGTTAAAACAAAATTTTTCTGATTATGTTAGACTTTTTTGGTAGGGAATTCTTAAAATCAATGAATAATCTAATATTTTGAATCAATTACTTCAAGACTTTCAAGACAATAATTCATTATAAAATTAATTCATCTGATGACTGATGTTGTACTTATAATTATTAAAAATTAGGAATATGCTCAATAGACAAAAAAGATTTCTGCATAGGTCCAAAAGATTAGGAACTTTTGGAGCTCTCTGGATAGAGAACATCTTGTATGCAGGAAAACTATAAAAGGCATCTTCGACATTTAATATAATTTATACAAATTTCCTTCCCAATGAAGTGAATAAATAAATATAACGTATATTATACTTATTTCTTAGTATTCTTTAGATTTACACACATTATTATAATATTCCGAAATATGTGTCCCCTTTTATTCAGTTTAAATACTAATTTTGCAATAGCTAAATGACACATTGAATAAAAGAATGAATAAAAAGAAAATTCACATGATTTTGACTTTAAATCTTTTTACTAATTATAGTTGAGTGTCACCTTTCAGAGGACATAACTAGGAAAACAACCAACAAAGATGTGGAAATGCTGTCCAAATTACTAAAATAAATATTTTTAAATAAAAATATCTGTTTAACAGTGGCAAATTTTATGAGAGTTATATGTGAATGTGTTGATAATATGAGAAACATCATACATTCATTTTTAACCTCAAAATCATAAATATAATTTACTATTTGGGACTGTGATAAATTCTCTGTAAAAATATTACTATCTCCAGAATAAAGAAGAAGTCTTCTAACTAATGTTTTATTGTAGTCCCTTAATATTGTGTCTTATCATTCTTTCTGGAAAATCGGTTTGAGAAATAATATTACAATAAAAGCACTGCCTTTTAACCAAAATATTTTAATTTAAATACTTTCTGAGCAAAACCGGTAGATTGGCTTACAATTAAAAGAGGAATATTTTTTCAAAAAAAAAAATAATAATAATAATAATAATAATAATAATAAATAAATAAATAATATTGCAGTAATATTCTACTCATGGAGTTCTTTTCTTGGAATGATTCAACTTTAAGAGTCGAAAAATAATTGTCTCCACATTTCAGGAAAATATACAAAATTACTTTCTACCGCCCTTTTTTTGTTTATAAGTTTAGTATGCCTCCTTAGTTTCCAAACACTGTTAAATAAATATTCTTAAGTTTTAAGTTTGTCTTGGATTGATTTAAAAAACATAAATTTGTTTTCTAACTACCAACTATATTTTAAATTTGCTTGAGTTTTATGCCAAATTTCTATCGATATACGATATATGTTAAATGTTAATTTTCTATCGATTATGTATAATGCGTATGCACTATTTCAAAATTTAATATCAAATTTAAATTAATTAAAATAGTTAAAATTAAAAGTATTTAATGTTTATAAATTTTCGAAAATAGTTTCTGTTTGATTCATAATTGAATCGACGTTATATTAGCATTTTACATTGAGAAGTTCTAGTTTTGAAAAACGAAAGTTTAAATGCTTTAGTGACTTTAAATATTTCTATACAAAACACACTTCTTGCTAATATTTTTAAATCTTTTAGTTTATGAAAAGTTTATTTTACTTAGAATTATTATAAGGAAACAGAGTATAAATATTATACATTTTGTGACTTTCAGAAATTTTATTATCGAAATTTTAAAGAATTATAAATATTATTACTAATTAAAAATAAATTTCAGATAAATATTGTAAAATCGTTAAGAAAAATGCCTTTAAAATAATTTATGTTAAAAAAAATTTCCAAAATATTCCAGAATTTCTCATTAAATGCATTAAAAATAAATAAAACAATTTTTCTGATATCTAAAAAGTCATAATACGTGATCTTTTTTGTCTTGAGGTCCAAATTCTTTCTAATCGCGAGGCCGGCATTGTCTTTTGCGATTGTCAGAAAGCAGGAAGCGTAACTTAAAATAAAGTTACTTCGAGATTTCACATTTTATTTGAATAAAGCAATCCGTAGTAATAGAGTATGTGTCAATAAAATATATAAATATAATAAGAAGATAAAATATACAATATTCTAAATCAATGATAAGTGTATGCAGTTCTTCATTGCATAAGTCTTGCTCCCATCAAATTTTTACTTTTATTTCCTTTCGTGAAATGATTTTAAGAATAGAGTGCCCCAGCCACTATTAGCGAATACAACGGAATACCGGCTGGATCGCATTCAAGCCAACTACTTTCTGATAGCCATTTCTGATAACCACCCTAACGAACAACTAGACAACCACAGCCCATTTTTTTATTTTAACTATTATCTTTAAAATTTTTAGAAATTTTAAATAAATTTAAAATGTGTAATATTAATGATTTGTTATAGGAAAACTAAAAATTATTTTTAATAATAGTTGGGCTAAATATATCCAGTGAATGAGAATGAATATCTGGAAATTATAGCTAACCTTCTGTATTTCATATATTCTCTCAATAAATTTAAAAATTACCAGTGATTTAGGACCGACTTATGACAACCGATGATAATGTTCAAAATTCATTAAACTTCCAAATTCTTAAAAATATTTTAAAAGTAAATTTCTAATAGAGATAAAATATATTTAAATCGATTATCATTTATAAAAATATTTGCTTGCTCATTGAGTACACAATTCTCCGCGTAATTTTAGAGCTCAAACCGACTCTATACAAATCCTCGCCGGAAAAGAAAGTTTTACAAACAAGCATCGAGCATGGCGTTATCCGTCAAGGAGTTAACTTCTCTTACAAAGTATTATGCATTTATTAAAATTGAGAATCTAATATCTGTATGCATTCATATTTGTTAAATAAGCTTCTAAATCTTATGAAATAATATTTGAATTTTAGATTTAAAAATTCAATCTAAATCATAGGAAGGGAAGAAATTTTCTGTTACATCGTTCTTTCTTTTAAAATATTAAAAAAAATTATTTTTTCAGTTTTTTATTAAGTGAACATATTAGAGCATTTTACATAACTACTTTACAATCGTTCTTTTCAGTAAAAATTAAGTAATGCTAATATAATTTCATTTAGTATTCTTTCATTCCTGTGAGATCGCATTTATTAACTAAAGAATTTTTAAATTCATGCACTATTTAAACATTTTATTTTAAATCATAAAATGAGTTATAGTTGCATTATTCTTTCTTTTAAATGATTATTTTATCCTCACAGATTTATGAAAACCTATTTATGTTTTTCTTAATGATCGATTTTAGTACTTCTGATAGAAACCTTTTTTTGTTTAAAATTCTAAATGTTTATAATTTCCCACTATTATGTATGTCAACTATTTTTCTCGACTAATTATATTTATTTTTCTGTATATTAATCGGATACTAAATCTTTGTTTTATCTTTAAAAATTACAATGATGCAGTTAAAAACTTCAAGGCTTATTTATGAACTTTCAAATGAAATTTTCTAACTAACAACAATACAATAGTAACTATGAGCTCAGGTAATAATTAAGTAATATATATGTTGTAATAAATTCTTAATAATAATTAATTTTAGCATTTCAAAGTATAAATGGTACTCTGAATATAGTACCAATTAAACCAAGTTTAATATTTCCTATCAAGTATAAGATTTTTGTCTGGGCTAAAACCCAAGAAAGTTTAAAACATAGAAGTTAAAATTTTTTTCAAATTATGAAATCATATAATTTTGTAAAACTTACATTTTGTAGTCTTACTATTTTATTACTGCATAAATGTTTGAATTTTATGAAAATATGTGTATTAAACCAATTTCTTCACATATATGCTTAGTATTTATTTAATTTGAATTTTTTGATATTAAAATTATAAAAAATAATTTGAATAAATTATTATATAACACAACTAATATCAAGACAATTTTTCTAAAATTAAATGATTTTTTTTTGTCTCTGTAATAAAAATATCTTTTATCAGAGCATTTAATTGTGAAAGGGTATTTTTATTTTCTTATATCATATGCTTCAATTTGAAAGAATTGACAGTTATAGTAGAAGTGTAAACTAATTTATATATATTATTGCAATTTCAATTGCCTCGAAATATTAAAGAAAAAAAAATCAATGATAAATTATTTAAAGTTCAGAATCTGTTTTTGTGAATATTGGTATTGTTTTGAGGATAAATTTTTTACTTATGATTTATTAAGAGTGATATTATTATTTCTTATGTTTTGTCTACTACAGAAAAATTGAAAGATGAAGAAAAAAGATAAATGAGCATATTGATTGTACTTATATATCTTTATTATCAAACTGTAAAATAAATTCTTATACTTTCAGTATACAAATGAATTGTTGTATAATTATATGAGTATTCTGAATAGTTATATTTTCTTTCTAATATCCAATTAGCCCTTGTGGACAAAAAGTAGCTATAGTATATTAATCAACCATTGTAATAATCCTTTCCTTTTTGCTGCTTTGAGAAATATGCTACTGATATTAAATTGAGATGATTATTATTTCTTGATTAATTTGAAGAATAAAACAGCTTTTGTGTGTTATCAAGGTATGGTAATCTACTTGGCAGTACAATTACCTTGATATTAAATAACATTGTGCATCTCATACTAGCTAATGACAATTAATGTTCAATGAAATTCTGTGGTTTTAATTGCTGCTATTGATTTTAAAATTTGAACTACTGTTTACTTTTACTCATATTGATAAATAAATAAGAAAGCTTAAACTTATATTCAACTAATATTTTGTAATAGATTTATGTTCAATTTAATATTTTTTAATAAAATTTTTAACCTACATGGAAATAAAAAACTATTATGTATTCTAGTGCAATATGTGTGTACATTTAGAAACAACCAATGTAAATTTTTATTGATTATTTAAAAAAATACAAATTATTAGACTGATAATATACAAAACTTATGTTAGTCACTCATTAATATGCATTATTGGTAAACTTCAGAATTTCACATATTTAATATTTCCATTTTGTAAATATTTTTACACAAAAAAATGTTTTTTTGTGAAGTTAATTTATGGTATAATCTAATTTTTTATTTCATTAAAAATTCCTGGCTTGCCTTTTACAAAAACAATGTTTATCCTTTTTCAATATTTTTCAAACATAGAATAGAAAATTTCTTATAAAAATATTTTTGAACTCAAGTTTCAACATACTAATAAGTTCTGGTAAAATGTTATTACAAAAACTCTAAAAAAGCTTCTTTTTAAAATCCCAAATTGATTTAGATATAGTTTAATTTTCTGATTATAAAATTGTCTCTTAAAAATTTCATTCATGTTAAATCCTTTTTTTTTTTTTTTTTTTTTTTTTTTTTTTATTAATTTTTTAGCCTATTAGAAGAAAATGGTTTAGAGAAACGTACATTTGAAAGTGTAGCTACTAGTTTTCATCATATTTTCAATAAACAGGATCATTATCGAGTTGGATCGGCTTTAGTAAGTAATGTGCAAATGTATTTAAAAGTGATAAAATTTTAAAACCATTCTGTATATAGAATGGAAGAAGTATAATTAATAAGTAATAATTATATCAATTTATTCGATATTTTACTTTGGTATATTTTATTTTTGAAGCATGACCACACATTGTTTGACACTTTCTAAGGCTGTATGAAGTATATTTGCTTATATAAATGTATAACAAAAAATGTTAGCATGAGATTCAGAAAAGATGCCAACATAGAAGCAATTTCTTGTATTTTTTTTTTTTTTTTTTTTTCATAAATTAGTAATTATAAATTTGAAGTTCATGTTTATGGCAAATTCTTTTTAGTAGATAAAATTTTGAATTTTTTTATATTTTACCTCCAATAGAAACCTTTAATTTTTTACAATCTAATTATTTTTTGTTCTTATAAAAATTATGGAAAAAAAAGTATGTAATAAAGGCAATTGTTAAGCTATTTCTTGTGCTTCCAAATGGCCTTGAAGATTCAGACAAGATCTAAATGATGAAACAGAAAGAATTTTTCTATATTAAAATAATCAAAAGCTGTTTTATCTCTAACCTATATTTTATCCAATCTTTAGTGCTCCAATTTAGTAGTGACAAATTTCCTCATAAAATATGGTCCTAAAAATCAAATAATTTTTGGTTGAGCTAAATGAGTTTCTTTTTATAAATAAATTTGCATCCTCAAAATGTTTTAACATACATAATATTAATTGGAAAAAAATAGCACTTTATAACCACAGTAGCCATTAAAGGGATTACCACTGCTAAAGTTTATATACCCAAAAATATACTTGATTCCTAGTTGTCATTGAAGGTGATTACAAGGCAAAAAATTAAAATAGCTTGTAATCAAGAAAAAAAATGTGCTCACCCATGTTATATAGTATTAAATTATTATATTTTCCTAATATTTTTAGATCCATTAAAACTTTTCATAAAGATATGAGGCAAAATACTTAAAAAATAAAGGGGAGAACTGTTATGCACAAGTATCATTATTATCCGAGTAGACTTCCTGTTGTTTCTGGAAACTGAGCAACACGGCAAGGGTAAATATTCTGAAATATGTTCAGAAAGTATGCAAATCAACAATGTGCTTCTGAACACTTTTTATTCTAGTACACTATTATGACTTAATAAACTACAGCTATTTGTATTCACTAGTCCTTTTATGGACTAGGAAATGCCCTTAAATACAGTGTTTTAATTACAGTTTATTTTTTATTTTTTTTTTATTTATTTATTTTTTTTTAAGCATTTTTTACAAAAAGTTTATTATTTTTTTAATGATTTGTTTTAAAATAATTTACTAAAGTCTGTTTCTAATTTGCTGAAGGCTGGTAATGAAATTACTCAATCAGCAACTATTCACTTAAGAGTGCAAGTAAAATTGGGTAATTCCATTTACAACAGGGGCATTAAAAAGATTATTACCAAATGTTGATTCTTCATTTCTTGCAAATATTTTTGGCTGAATGGTTAGCCCCCTTGCCATCGATTCAATAGTTTGTAGGTTTGAATCTCACCTTGGTCTTGCATGTTTGTACTAGTTTGAGATCCACTGCAAACTTTTCCGTAGATCCCAGTCTAATTAGTCCTCACATTTAAAAAATGACTGTTGAACAACAAATAAACCAAACTAAACAAGCATTTTTGAATGGCATAAAGTTAAGAATAATTTCATTATTAAATATGATCTCATTGTACCTAATGATAAGGCCATGTTTTTTAGTATAGACAATTAAGTTCAAACTATTTTTGGATGACAGTCAAAAAGGTTGCATGCAGACGATATTTATTGTTTAATCTTGTGTGTGTATACATATATAATCCCACCATCCTGTAATGTAATTTGTTTATTCAGTTTATTATTTTTAATTTTTTTTTCGCTATATGTTGCTATAAATATAGAGCAAAGTCTAATCAGAAAATACATATAAGTAATAATTATAATTGATTAAAGGAACAACTAAATAATTTTAATGTCAAGAAAGTCACTTATTTTATACAATTTATTCATAATTTTCTAATGAAATGCAAATTATTTTTGTTTGAATACATATTGTAAACAAATATGGTATTAGTTTAATTTACCTTGTATGCACATTTTCTTGGACCCACCAGTGATTTTTGTCTAGAATTTGTTTTCAGAATAATATTTACCAAAAATATTTACACTAAATAACTAATTAAGTTTTAAAGATATTCGGATAATTAAAAATTTTTACAGTTTTAAATGTTTTCTAAATCTCATTTATTTGAAATACAAAAAACATTCTAAAATGTCTTTGTATACAAATTTCCATTGATTCATGAATTCTATTTCTGTATTCTTATTTGTGTTTGTTTAAAAATTAAATGATATCTTACTTTGAGTATTCAATAAATATTTACAACATCCTATATAGTATCAGTGTCCTTGATCTTGCTATTCATTTATATCTGTTAATGATACCACTGTTCAAGTATTATTTTTTTATCTGTTTATAATGAAGTATAAAGAGAATTTATTATATATTATTTTGCTGCTTGCAGTTCTGCAGTAGCTATGAATATTGAATGTGTTAGATTTCCCGATCTCAAGTTGAATCAATTCGAAGTCCATTTCTTAAAATTGTGAATTTATTATAACTAAAATCATTACTTATATAATATTTATTGTAAAAAAGAAACAAAAATGTTATCAAAATTGCTATTTTTACAAACTGAACTCACTTATCTTTATAAAAATCAAGACTATTTCTATTGATATATAATATTGCAAAAGTACATATATCTATTCAGTTTGTATAAATTAAAATTTTTTTTATTTAAACTTTTATTTTTATAAATTGTTAAAATGTTGTATAAATTTTCAAGATAATACTAATTTTTTTTTGGTTAAAGTGTTTTAATTATAAGTTTATCGATTACAAATTTATAGTTTTTTTTTTTTTTTTTTTTTTAACAGTCTTCATTAATGTTTTCTTCCAGGTTCTTTTACTTCAAAATGAAGATTTACTTCCTTCCCGAGAACAACGATTAATTGCTGTGTTTCTTTTGTATGAAATGTATAGAACAGAACCAATTCAAGCAAATCCTTTTGCCTCTGTTTTTATTCATCTGTTGGTAAGCATTTAATTCATTTTCTCAATTTTTTTTAAAATAAATATTGTTCATGGGTGCTTATTTGTAAATTCTTTCAATTCAAAATACAAATAAATTTATTAAATTCCATGATTTTATTACAGAAATTACTTTTTCTGTTTCAACATTATAATGAGTATTTACTTTATTGATCATATGTATTATAAAAATGATATGAAATCTAATGAAAGAAATTGAAAATTATTTGTCTCTTCGATAAGAGTACTTGTGCCATTAACTAGAATTGTAATTTAAAATATTCATGTTAATTCATTTGAAAAAAATTACTTATAAAATCAACTTTTGTTTTAAATTTTTAATCCTTCATTCGTAAAATTTTCTTGCTTTATTTTTGTAATGAATTCTCAATTTCTATTTTACTGATTGTACATTCAAAAATATTAGAAAACTTTAATATTGCCTTTATTCATAATTCTATAAAAAAAGGAAATACATTTTTGTAAAAGGAAGGGCAAAATGTTTTTTGTTTATTAATAATTCCATAATAATATCTAATTTATAGATTTTAGTAGCTCTAAATATTTCTTGCTTATTTTTTCCTTTGATTAACTTAAACTGTAGTTAAGTAACTGTTGCATATAACAAAAGTATTTATCATATTTTCCTGCATGTAATTGGTGGATTATGTGTTAAAAAGTTTCAAATATCATTTTGCATATTATTGTAAATAATCTGATCTATAAAAAATAAATTTAAAAAAAATTGATCAAAAAGCTTATAATAAAGTTTTGAAAGAAATGCTGTTAACGTTTTATGAAACAACTATTATCTCTATGACTTGGCTGGCTTGTTTTAGAAATTTTGTACAATTACATTCAAGAATGAGTTTGATTCCTCAGAGATATTACAATTGTTGTTGGCTTGCGTCATTTTGCTTTAACTGAACTATTTCGTTCTGAAAACATTCAAGTTTGTTTATCATAGGGAACCGTATAAGTTACATTGCAGATTTTGAACTTAAAGCTATAAAAAAAGCCAAAGGAAATGGTGACAAATATATTAATGTAAAGTTAAAAAGAAAGTATGCACATGACAAAAGAATTACATTTAATATGAAGTTTGAAAAAATCCATTTCTTTCATTTTATAATTAACGAAACAAATATATTTTATTTTTAAGATATGTCTAACCTCTTTTAAAGAGTTATTAAAAATCGATTTTTTTACTAAAATCTTCTTGAAATTATCCCTTTTGATAATCGATCTGGTGCTTTCATCACAGTTTATAGCACTTTGCAATGAGGCGGGTCCAAACAAATGTTTTTGTTAATTATTTTTCTTGTGCAATTTATTATATTTTTTATTTATTTTATGTAACACTACATTATCAGCAGTATATTTTTGACTAATCATTACAAAAATTTGCTGTAGTTTATGCAACAATTTTTTTACAAGAATAAAGGGTCTTGTAGATAATACACGGCTATGGATTATATCCAGGAAATTATGTTATTAAATTTAATTTCTTCGAAAATAGTTAATATTTTTTATTTGGCCCAATAGTTGTGTATTTTTTAAACCACAAGTTTTGTTTATTTCATATCATTAGTGTAAAAATGATCATTTTCAGGGTTCATTATTTTTAAACAACTGATTTTACTATTTAGGTTAATTGGAATATGTATCTAAATCTTTTGTTTTATTAGTGAATTAAATGTAGCAATTATTTATTTTGACAGAGATTTATGTGATTAAAACATCAAGTGCTTCTGGTAACTGACTTAAAACTATTTTTATAATTGCTCTTTATACTTGTCTTAATCCACTTTAAACCAAAGCTCCCTTTTTAATTAGCTCTCATGTGCTAAAATGACCATTTAGCTTCTAACTAATTAACTTGTTATAAAAATTTTAATTTTATACCTAAATAGTTATTAATAAAAATTATGTATAATAGTTGTTTTTAATTTGTACTTAATGAGTAGGCTATGAACGTCTTTATTTTAACTTTCAGCATCCTCCTGAAGATTTGCCTTCAAAATCAACAGGAAAATCAAGTAAAAAACCTTGGGCCTTGCCAAGATTGAAAAGCTCTGAAAAATATTTCCTTTCACAATTAATATCGATGCCAACAAAAGATGTAAGATTTTTATATTTTTTTAACTTTAAGTTAATTCTAAATTTGAAAGAATAGAAAAATGTATTGTTTATTACAGATATTTTAAAATCTTCACTAACCTAATTTACTTACCCACTGGAGATCCTGTGGGGCACAGTCGCCCCATGCTGTGAAAATCAACAAGCGTGAGAACTTTACTTATCTGTAATCAATCATTGTTTCAGTATCGTTCTTTTCACCTGTCTTTCCTTCCTCCCTTTCTTTCTTGTAATTTATGTGGTATTAAGTTGACTCTGTACCCCATGCCACCAGTATTGTTTCAAAAAGTTTTCTATAAGCATCTTATTTATATGTTCTAAAGTGCTTGCGTCCATTTGTTTTCTATTTTATTTCTGAAGAGTACTGTGCAAATGTAAAATACTATGAAAAAAGAATGGAACTTTTTTGGACTCAGTTATATGAAGTTGAATCTTCTGTAAAAGATATTGATAAATTCACTGAGGTTGAACCTGAAGAAATATTCAGTTCTTACGATAGGGGTTGTCAATGTAAGCAGAAGCAATGTAAATAACGAATTTGATTTAGGAGAAAACATATTTGTAAACAAAAAATTGAAAAAGGAAAGCAAACCCTAAATAAAAACCTTAAAATTAGGTCATTGATGAGGTCAATGATTGTTTTTATTCACTTTTTAATGAAGGCAAAACTAAATATTAAGTTGTGGTAAAAGAAATCCATTAATTTTTGATAGATTCATTGTAGTGATTCATATCTTGTAAAATACTGATCAAACAATTTCAGATTTATGCTAGTTAGAATGGTGGCATTTTGAACTATTCTTTTGCTATTTTTGTTTGTTCCAGTGAGTTGTGAGTTATAGGGTGCTTATGGAAGTCAATGAAGAAAACGTTTGGTAGGTTTTAGTTTTACTTTCATAAATTTGAAAATGCAAGTCAGGTAGCTAATTGTGAATGATAGTGATACTGTAACAGCCAATTGTGTGCAATTTTAGTTTTATTGATTTTGTTCATGTATTTTTGATGTTAAAGATTCTCTTTTAACTGTTATGTCAGTCATCAAATTCATAAAATCTCAGAAGTGATCGAATTTGACCAAATTATCAGTCTTAGTGTCACCAAGCAGCTAAATATCGATCATAAAATGGTCTTAAACAGTTTGTACAAAGTGAAATTGAAACATATTGAAGTTCACAAAAAATTAATGTATTTCTTTTTCTACAACCTAATATATGCCAGTGACTCAGATGGTTGTCAACCTAAAATTTCTTGAAACTGAATATTAAATATTTAAATTTGTTGACAGCTGTACTTACCTTAGCTCAAATGTGAATATTCAGAGCACCATGGATGTGAAAATCAAGTAATATACAAGTGCTAATCAATGTCTTAATGGATTAAGAAATTTTCTACATTCAGAATTAGTGAAAAATTCTAAAGTAATCTTTTTAACCATTATTTCACCTTCACTCGTAATTCCTAAAACCCTGGCATTGATAAAATTGCAGGAACATCAGCTTGCTCTCTTTGAAAGAAAGGTGTTGAGGAAGATTATAGGTGCAGTATATATTGATGGTATATGGCAACATAACAATGAGTTGTATGGTATGTACAGGGAGGTTGTTATAATTAAACATGCTAAAATTTATTGTTTAAAATTCATTGACTATATGTATCATATAAATTCTTCCATTATGGCATTCAAGATCTTCAAATGGGAACCAGAGTAAGGTGAAGGCCCAGTTTAAAATGTGTTGCTGAAAATCTTGGGAGTTACCAACTGGAATTTTCTGTCACAAAGAACAGAGTAGAATAATCTTCTGAAAAGGGCCTTGGCCGACAATGGTCTGCAATGTCAATAAAAGTGAAATATTTTGCTAAACATTTTATCGTATAGCAGTGATCGTTCTGCTGTTAGATTTTATTTTATTATAAAAATATATTTTATGAACTATTAAAATAGTGATACTCTATTAAAATTTTTACTTGCATAATTTAAGGAGATTTTAATAATTGATAGTGAGGGTTTTAATAACTAAGTTAAGGTGGTCTAAATAATTAATAGTGAAGCTTTTAATTTATATTATGAAAGTAAAAAAAAAGGAAATATTGATTTTTAATACAATTTTATTTTTTATTAACATCTATTTTAATAATAAAAAATATTTAAGTATATCAGATTTTAAATTTGGATAAATAGAGATGTTTAAAGTGGAGAGAGTTCAATGACTTTTAATAAAATTTTCAAAAATTATTTATATTGTCTAAAAAGATTGCAGAGTATTTTAAATTCTAAAATTTCTGTTAATTTAGGGATGTTGGTAAGTATGATTGCGTAATTGTAAAATGTAGAAAGTTTATGAACAAAATTTTACTGTTTACTTATTCTGTAGTTTACAGGTATTCTTACTGACATTCATATTAATTTTCTTTGTATTCTACAATTGGTTAATTGCTTGTAATCAAGTTATAAAATATTTATCAATTACAAGAAAAATTTACTTGTATTATCATTGATTGTTTTAGGTTATGTTTAATTTTAGAAAATGCAAGTTCATATGTTATATTTAGTAAGCCTGAAATTTAACTCCAATATATTTTTTCAACTTTTATGATTTCATTCCATTTTATATTTATTTTACTTAATTAAAAGATGCTAACAAAGAACATGATTGTAAGAGAAAATTATATTTTATTTTCATTTAGATAATGTTACTATTTTATACAAAATCATATATTTTAAATAAATATCATATAGCATGAATAAGGTGTACCTTCTCAAATGTTTTTGAAATATTTATCCTTTTGTTTTGATTTGGCAATCTTTAAATACATATATTGGATTTTCCTGTGATATTATTTTTAAAAAATAAGGTAAGTATGTTTAATAAATGTAATTTTAAAATATTTCTATGCTTTAAAATTTTAATTTGTATTTTCCCTCTTTCCACAAATGAAATGTATTAATAACAATTTTCACTTTGCAGCTTTTTAAGAAAACTCCTCTTCAAATTATTCAAATGGATGTTTCAGAAATGCAAGTATGGTGCTATTTTTTACTGTCCATTTTATTAAAAAAGTTTTAAAATGCAAAAATATGTTTTAATTTATACTGCTTTTAATTTCCTTATTCATAAAATAATTTTAAAAATAATTCATTTATTTATGTATTTTTTAAATTTATGTGTAAAAAAAAATACTAGAGATATGGAATATTAATTATATTTTATTATCTTTTAAATATTCAATTTTAAATATTTTCTCTTCAAAAATAAATAAATAAAATAAAATAACCTAGCAAATTGGTATTATTCTATTATATTAAATTATAAATTCAATCTGCATTACCAGTCTTTTATTTCATAGTAGGTTTATTAAAACAAAAAATATTTTTAAACGAATATTTTACGTACAATTTAATTTGACAGTAAAATAATTCCCTTTGTTTTGTTGATTCTTATTCTTAAAATTCTATTTGACTTGTTAAACGTGTTTGCAGAAATTTGACAAATATAAAAACATTTTGTGACGTATTTTTCATTTTTGTTTGCTAATCAACTTTTTAACGCATAATTTTCTAATTGATTCATAAATTTTATTGATTGTTTTATACATTTCAAATATTCCATATTTTTTGTTTTGGAGTTCAAAATACAAGCTTAATAAAGCATAATTAATTTGATTGCATTACATTTGTGCTGTTTCTAGTCAAGATTCAAATATAGATCTACTAATATGAAAATCAAAAAATTCATAATTTCAAAAACCATGTCAACCATAAATTTACTATATCCTATGTATGAAATTTTTTAAATGAACTAGCATTAGAATCAAAAGAAGTCTTAGTTAATGTTACTTTTTAATCAGCTCTCTCTGTTAAAGAAAGTATTCCCAATATATGTATTTTTTTAATACTTATATCATGTTAAAATATATATTTTGTAATGCTTAATGATTTAATGCAAATAATAAACTAATTTTTTTTTTTCAAAAAAAAAAAAAAAAAAAAAAAAATTATGGATATTTTGTGATTATTTTGTTTTTTGTCACATTTTTTTCTTACCTTTCAAATATTTTTATAAGAATTTTAAAAAAATGAGTAAAATATTTTTTTATTTTATTATCAATCATGTATATCTAGAAGTTAATATTTATTTATTAAATTATTTAATTATTTTTGTAAGAAACATGACGATCAATTAATGAATGTAAAATTAAAGTGTTTTCATATACATTTTCAGTATCATATTGTTAGTTTGTTGATTTGCATAGTATTTTTGCAAAGGATGTGAACATATATTGAAACTAATTTTCATATTAAGTTAAAGAAATTTTTTATTTTAAGTGTGTTTTATATTATCAAGACTCGATACTTTGTGTAATTGTGAATAATTTTTTCTGGCAACCATAAACATATAAATTATATTTAATGGTGGATTTTCTTTCAATTTAAATTTCATGCAATGTTTAATTGTAATTAGTTGTTGTATGTTTAGTTGTATGTTTAATTGTAATTATTGTAATTAATTGTTAGATGAAGGAAAAAGAAATATAAATAATTGTAAAATTATATAAATTTTTAAAAATATGAAACTGCAATTATTAATAAATTCAATTATATCTGAGTTTCTGGAAATTTTTCTGTTTCTTTAGTATCTTTAGTTTTGTATTAGATGAATTAGATTGCAGGGAATAAAATATACAATTTTTAGCTAAAATAGGTCTGGAATTCCAAAACATGCATTCCTTTTTTTGTTTTCATATTGTATCTTATTAAGAATAATAACTTATTAAGGTAGCTTGAATAATCCTCCTATTTGATTACGAAGTTTCTTGATTCTATTCAAATTTTAAAAATTGCATATAAACCTGAAATTTACCTCAAACTGTAATTGTATGTATGTGTGTATATATTTATAATTTTTATGAGATATTTTTAAGATTTTCAGAAAAGTTTGTTATTGTTTGTACTGTGTTTCTCAAAAATTATCAGTTACTTCAGAAATTTATTGAGCTTATACTTGTTAGAATGTTTATTTATACATAGCTTTTAATTTTGTAAGAATCTGAAATGTGTATAAATTTTGATTTATTGTTTCATGAAGAAAGGAAATGCTAAATGAACAAGAAAATAACTCACAATTCATGCCTTTAAACATTGAATTATTTTTAATATAATTAGCTGAAATTTATTTATTTATATCACTGATTGTTTAAAAGGCCTCTGAGCTACTGTGCTATCTTCAAATCCTTTAATTTACTAATAAAAAAACACCACCAATTTTTCTTTAAAAAATCTTAAATTTTTTTTATTTAAATTGTATATGAAAAATGAAACTAAAATTAAATTGCACATAACAAAATAATTAAAATGAAGTTAAAATAACTTAAAAAGTTAAGTTTCTTTCCTCAAACTTATTCATTTTAATGCAAAGGATTAAACTCTTAATCTATTAATAGATCTTTTAAACGATTAGAAAACAGCTATGTCTGCCATTTGCAAACAGTTGGCCAAATCTTCATTGGTAGGTTTTAACTTACTTTTAATAAATTTCTGCAGAAAAAAGAATTTCACACAGTAATGTAGAAATGAACATTGCTTTCACTTTAAAACAAACTGGGAACAAAATTGGATACTTCGTAGGAATAAGCCAAAAATTTCAAGAATTTGAAGAAGTCTATTTATAGCAATTAAATTTACAAGGATGGATAAATAGAGAAAGTTTCCATCTATGAAATATTGCACATAAGTAGAACTCACATTTCATGCATTGGCTTATTGGTGTAGGAATTATGCAAAAAAAAAAAGTTAACCCTTTTCATGATGTAAATTGTTTGATAAAACTTAACAATGTGAGCTTTACTATATTCCAATCTCTTGGAAAACATAAAATAAAAAGAGTTAGTAACTAAGAGAATTTCTCCTGCTCTATGGCTATGCACATTATTAGAAATTATATTTTATTCATTGAATTGAGGTGTAGAAATTATGATAGAATAATCTAACTGCTTAACTAACCATTTTAATAAAATAAATTATTTAAAATATAAAACCTTCTCTTTCTAACTATATCAGAACTTCTATGATATCACACAATAAAAGAAAGGTCATTAAATTTATCATGCAAGTGAATTAGATAATGCTTCTATCTGTGTACAACAGGATAATTTAATTTTTATTCATTGACTTGTAATTGAAGATATTGTACTAGAGTAAAAACTTACTATGTACTTTATTATGATCACCCTTTCATAAAAGGCATTAATTGATATTAGAATTTCTATCAATATAAGTTTTTCTAAGCAACCAATTCTATGAATAGTCAATAAATTTACCAAGATTGTAAATTACAAAAGGATTCCATTTTGCCAGTATTGCACAATACTAGAACTCATTTTGCAAAAGAATTACAAGAAGGATTTCCAAACCCTTTTCATTAAATGAATTGTGTTTGATAGCAGACATTCTAGCAATTAGGTTTCTGTATTATTATTGATTATCTTTAAATTTACTAGTATAATAAATTATAAAAGGTTTCCATCTATAAATTATCGCACAATCCTAGAATTCAAATATCATACATTGACTTGTGAGTGTAGAAGTTGTGCAAGAGTAAAAAGAATGTTTCACTAACCCTTTTCATAAA